>CAUYQV010139373.1:0-23995 GCA_963574575.1 Galagoides demidoff | reverse complement strand
TTTTTTTCTTGGTTAAGCTGGCCAAAGGTTTGTCTATTTTATTGACCTTTTCAAAAAACCAACTTTTTGATTTATTGATCTGTTCTATAATCCTTTTATTTTCAATTTCATTTAATTCTGCTCTAATTTTGGTTATTTCTTTTCTTCTGCTGGGTTTGGGATTGAAATATTCTTCCTTTTCCAGTTGCTTAAGATGTCCCATTAAGTTGTTAACTTCCTCTCTTTCTGTTCTCTTGAGGAAGGCTTGTAATGCTATAAATTTCCCCCATAGGACTGCCTTTGTGGTATTCCAGAGTTTCTGATAAATTGTGTCTTCATTGTCATTATGTTCTAAAAATTTGGTAATTTCCTTCTTGATCTCTTCTTCGACCCATCTATCATTGAGCATAAGGTTATTTAGCTTCCATGTTTTTGTACAAGACTGCAAATTCCTGTTGTTACTGAGTTCCACTTTTATTCCATGATGGTCCGAGAAGATGCATGGAATAATTTCTATTCTTTTAAATTTATTTAGGTTAGACTTATGACCTAAGATGTGATCAATTTTGGAGTATGTTCCATGGACTGATGAGAAAAATGTGTATTCAGTTTTGTTAGGATGAAAAGTTCTGTAGATGTCTGTTAGGTCCAAAAGTTGGATGGTTAAATTTAAATGTAAGATTTCTTTGTTCAATTTCTTTTTGGAGGATCTGTCCAACACTGCCAAAGGAGTATTGAAATCTCCAACTATGAAGCAGCTGGGAGAAATCAAGTTGCCCATGCCAGTTAGAGTCTCTTTTATAAATTGAGGTGCATTCTGGTTGGGTGCTTAGATATTGATAATTGAGATCTCATCATATTTAATATTGCCCTTAACAAATATTAAGTGACTATCTTTATCTCTGGTGACTTTTGTTGGTTTAAAACCTATTGTATCCGTGAATAAAATTGCAACACTTGCTTTTTTCTACTTTCATTAGCCTGGAATATAGATGACCATCCCTTCACCCTTAGTCTATATTTGTCTTTTAAAGTAAGGTGAGATTCTTGTATACAATGGATGTCTGGTCTGAGTTTCTGTATCCAATCAGCCAATCTGTGTCTCTTTAGAGGACAATTTAAGCCATTCACATTGATAAAAATTATTGATAAGCCTGGTAAAATTTTGGATATCAAGTTGCCCAAAAGTCCAGTACACATTTTTAATCCTTTTGCCATTGTGGAAGTTGGAATTTGATCAAAAGTTTCTGAGTGGGTTTACTTTTCTGGTGGAGGATTGCACTGGTTATTATGGAGGATAAGTTTGAGAATTTCCTAGAGAGTTGTTTCAGTTATGGCAAATTTCTTCAACATGTGAATGTTGTTAAAGTATTTAATTTCTCCATCATTAATGAAACTCAATTTAGCTGGATACAGGATCCTGAGTTGAAAGTTATTTTGTTTTAGGAGATTAAAAGTCAATGACTATCCTCTTCTGGCCTGAAAGGTTTCAGGTGAGAGATCTGCAGTCATCCTAATACTCTTCCTCTTGTAGGTTATGGTTTTTATACGTCTGACTGCTTTCAGAATTTTCTCTTTCATCTTAACTTTGGTGAACTTAATTATGATGTGTCTGTGGGATGTCTTGTTTGGGTTGAGTCGTGCTGGGGTTCTGAAGCTATCTGCTATCTGAATTTCAGAATCTCTTGGCATGTCTGGAAAGTTCTCCTTCATAATTTCATGAAGAGCCTCAGTGTTTTTTGAAGCAGCTTCATCACCTTCAGGGATTCCTATAAGGCAAATATTAGTTTTCTTCAAATTATCCAAGAGCTTTCTGAGAATGAGTTCCATTTTTATTCTCCATTTCTTTTGATCTTTACATTCCTGGGCTTCTTCAAAAGCTTTGTCTTCAGAATCAGAGATCCTTTCTTCTGCCTGTTCCACTCTGTTACGGAGGGATTCCACCATATCTTTCAAATCCTTGAGGGTTGCAACCTCTTGTCTCAATGTTACAAATCTTTGATCATTTTATCTTTGAAATTGCTGAATTCTTAAGGCAGGCATCAATGGGTTTTGTAATGTATTTCACTTTCCAATTCAGTAACTGATTTTCTTATTTGTAGAATAGGAGATGATGGTTTCTATATCAAGATACAACTATGAAAATAAATATCAAATAGTACAGGTGAAAATCTCTGAAAATACAATCCCTTCCATATATGTAGGCTTCCTCTGCTATCATTCATGTGGGGGAAGGATCAGCTCACACTTACTGTTCCTAGTGAGTCAGCAGGGCATGGGTGGGAGACAAATATTTTCACCTGCTCATGTCTCTGGTGGAGTAAGAAAGGAAAGTAAATAAAATTTAAATTTAAAACTTCCAAGAACCTATAATTTACCAATATCAAATGAATGGGGGTGAAATGATTCATGGACTCTTTTTTATTCAGTGAAAAGAGAGAAATTAGAAAGCAAATAAAAACATAGTATGTAATAGCATGCCAACTGAGGAAAGTCTCTCTTGGAATCACTAATGCATAAAATTGGAAAGTATCTCAGAGATTCAAAAACCAATGCTTTTATTTTATAGTGAGGAAAACTGAGGCATGATGAGGGGAAAGTAGCTTGCCCAAAGTCACTGAGTAAATTAGTTCACTTAAGATAATTTAACAATTTCAGAACATCTGAATTTTGTTGAGCTGTGATTTTGTACTCAAATAAAATATTGGTATTGTAAATACCCTTTTCCTGTCTCTGATTATAATGCAGGTAGTCATTGGAACTCATCTGTGTTCTGTGGTATTTGAAATCTACCCCTTGCAATTCACATTTTTTATCTATTTTAACATTTGTCCAGTTACAGTCTAATTTATTCCATATTCAATACATATCAGAACTGAATTATGATAAGCAAATGGTATCATATCAGGAAGCAAAAGGACTTCACATGAGAATAATATCCTTCTGTTTACTTTTTATAAGTCTGGCTTTCAAATCTTGATTACATTAGATTAATGGTGTAACTCTAGAGCTCAGAGAACAAAATCATATGCCAACACAGCTTACAGGCCACCTAAATGAAGGCTAAAATTTTAATGAGCATTAAGAAGATTCCTCAGAGTTAGGATCTATAAAAAGAATTCATGAGTGTGTTAAGTGACTAATGTTTGCATTGGATTAAAGTGGGGCACTGGATGCCTGATATCCTTTGAATTTTAAAAGGCACATGAAGCATCAACCAGGAATGCTGACTTTTGTTAAAGAACGTTATTATTTGCAAAAGTACGAACATTTTTAATAGCTATCTTTTCAAAATAATAATTTTAAAAATAGCAACAATAGAAGGAAAAAGTGGATATTTATTGACACTTTAGTATAAATTTATCTATTTACATGATGATAAAACTTTTAAAATTGGCTCTTGACAGAGAGCCAAAGATAGGGCCTTGTGGGAAAGGGAAGCCTGGATAAGAAATCAGAGAACCAGGGAGGGGGCTCCACACAGGTAGAGAGCCCCTATCAGGACACTGGGAAGGACCACATGAAAGAACTGGGAGGAAAGCAAAGAAAAACATACACAACTTGCCTAGCAGTTCCTATCTATACAAAACGATTTTAAAAAGGAATAAAAGTTATTCTAAAATAAATCAATCACAACCATTGAAAGTATACATTTCACAAAATTGCCTTCAAAGTACGACCTACTGAAGAAAGAAAATCCAAGTCCTGTCATTCTAAACGCCAAGAAAATGCCTCACATTATGCTAAAATGAACAAAAACTCCATTAAAGTAAAAGCCTGAGCATACTTAGGAGCTTTCCTTGTATGTTAGACACAGGATCACTTGTTCCCTCATTTCCCTCTAAATATTTATTGATATTATTCTAAAATTTCTCTGCTAAAATCATAATAGGTTATAAATATATTTTTTTAAAAAATGAAAAAACCATGAGTCTTACTCTCAAAAATTCCTAGTACAGAATAATAGTAGGGCAAGTATTTATGAGAGCCATAAGGAATGCTTCAAAAGTTCATAGGAGACAGAGGACCTTCCATATGGATAAATCAGAGATACTTCATGACAACAAAATAGGCATCAAGGAGACCCCAGAGTGGTGGGACTGCTATTTTTTAAGATTTGGTCTTGAGAATGAGTCTCAGTTAGTCAGATCCCAGCTCTACCACGTACTAGCTGTGCATTCTTGGTCGAGCTGGATTACTTAATACCTGGAAAGCCCTTAAAACAGTGCCAAGCACATGGGAGTGTTTGGAGACGCAAGCTTCTGGCTATCTGAGTTGATGCTATGGGTTACCATTTATAAGGGAAAAAGGGAGCAGTCCTGGTGAGGGCAGGCTGGGTGAATGCACCCTCAGCAGAGTCACTGAACAGAACTGAGCAGATAGGAAAGCTGAGAAGCAAAGCCAGGCGGGGTTTCTGAACACCATGGCATTTATCTGCTTTACCTTTATAAGGCAAATCATTTCCTACCTCATGTTACACCAATTTATGAACTTGTCATGGTCCCCACACAACTGGCATCTGAGAAAGGGTGGTTAAATACTCGTAGAATGCATGAATGGGTGCCTGTTAAATAACACAATAAAACATACAGACATGGTTTTGCACAACCTCTAAATCTTAGGCCTGGGCTCTATTAAGCTCTATGTCCCAGTGTCCCAGTCTCCTTCCGTTTTCATCTTCAGTTCTAATCTTTTGTACTAATTCATCCCCCTTGCTTGTTCACATGCAACATAGCCAGTTCTATTACTTTGCCATCTTCTGAGTCAATTCCTGTGTGTGAATATGCTCTTGTTCTTACTAAATTATGAACCGAGCTTCAGGGCCCAGGTGAAACCCATTTTCTCTAGAAGCATTCTCTCACAACTGCCTTTCATGACCATCTTCCTTCAGTTGTATCATTCTGGATGAATTATTTTATGTGACACCGACACATACAGATGGGTATTTCTCTATCTGTGTGACTCATATGGGTCATGGGATTGGTCTCATTGGGGGGTTATATGTGAATTCCTGTTCTATGGCTCTCCAGTCTGATTATTATGACAGCTTGCTTTAAGGAGAGAAGTGTGAACAAATATCTAATCATCTGTTTTCTCAGTAATGTTTCGAGGTTCTGCATAGATAGGCTGATAGCAACATTTTAGGGTCTGATTTCAAATTTCAGCAATAGTTCCATCTATAACGTTCATAAGAGGTAACTGAAGTGTAGCCATTCACCAATCATCAAAGTCCATACCTTTCAGCATATGTAGGCACAGACCACAGCTTTAAGAGGATGAATTTTACTTTTAGACACCATAAATTTCTGCTCCCCAAACACAAACATAAATGCCTACTGCATCATATGAGGAACTCCATAAACCCCAGTTGAGTATATATCTTTTAGACAGTCAAAAAGTTACAGAAAACTATTGATTTTTCTTTTTGGTGGGGGCTGGGTTTGAACTCGCCAACTCAGGCACATGGGGCCAACGCTCTACTCCTTTGAGCCACAGGCAGTGCCCCTGTTTTTTGTTTTTTGTTTTTAATTAAAATCAAACCAGATTTTTTTCCATATAATGCAAATGACATATAATTTTTTTAAAATTTAACTTAAGACTTGAAAAAGTCTTTCGATTCCAGCAGCTGTTTCAGGAAACCACTACATGTCTCTGGAGTAATTTGTTCCTCTTCAACGGGGAAATAAAAAATAGCTGAGAAGAACCCTATGGAGAGGTCTCTATCTCGTGCTGGATGCATTGCGCCTCCAGTTGCACAACTCCCTTCTGTGTAACGGATCCCATCAGGAATTGCCGTCGGAGAGCCTGAAAGAGACTTGTAATGTGTTCTTACCCAAATGTGAATGTCTGTGGGAGCACCTTCAAGACAGAAATGCCCCGTGTCCTGCCTTGAAATTGTAATTAGCTGAAGGGTTTTGTTTAATTAGAGTAAACAAATTTGGAATGCTATAGTTACTTGTTGGTAAGGAAAACATTTGCTCCAATTAGATATTCATTAGAAATTCAAAAACCACTTAATATTAGCAATTCAAACCCAAACTGTACTTTGAGTTTGCATTCCCCAAGTCTGTAAACTGAGCAGCCCGGTGTATGCTAGCTCCAAATTTTACTTAACTGACTGAAGCTCTGGAGGGCACAGAGGGAAAGAGAAGTAGCAGACTTAATCGGAAACCATGTGGTGGGAAGACCAAGGCACTCAACAGCAATCCCTGTGGAAGGCACCAGGGCAGAGGGTGGGCAGAGATCCCAGGGAACCGTTTGTTTAGAACAAAGCCTGCAGAAAGGAAAGTGGGAAGGGAGAGAGAAAGGGAGGAGAGGAAGGAAGCAACAGTTACTCATCCAATAAATAACTGGGCCCGTTCAATGTGCAGAGCAGCCCGAGTTTATGCAAAGAGCAGAATTAGGACATCAAGTGTTAGTGCCAAACAGTAGCACAACAACATGACAGTTACTGTGTGGCAGGAAAGCATGACTCCATACTGTAAATCTCGTTAGGCAAAATATGATAAAATGTCACACAAATAATAGAGGCCAGGAGACTTACCAGCAATTTCAGATGGGCAGCATTCTGTCAGAGGAGAAATTATCAGGCAGCTTTGTCAACGGGCAGGATGTTTGTTTTTTGTTTGTGCATTTCTTTTGACTGAGAGAAGAAAGGACACAGTATTCTGAAGTAATAACATAGGGTCATGCGTAAACAATAGAATAGATTTTTAAAATATGTATTTAAGGTTTTACTGAGAATGCAATAATTTAAAATTTTGGCCAGGTGGATTTTTAAAAAATCCACACTGTTAAAAAACAAAATTTTTGATTTTTTTTTTAAGTGGCAGTGAAAATATTTTCTTAGATGAAACAAAACAGGGAAAAGTGTAAAGATAATAATTGTGTTTGGATCAGGACTGACTCACACATCTCCTGCTTAGGACTTGAACTTCTCTATTCATTTTTCCCTCTTTCTTTCTGTGAAAGCTTCCAAAATTGTATATTTCAATCACTGGAATGAAATGAACACATTTTGGTTTTCCTTTATAGCTACGCCAAGCTTGGGTGACAATTCCCACTCAATAAACGCTGTGTGTTTTCTCTTTAGACAGATGCCACATCTTTCACAGGGAGCTATTGTTCTAGTTTCTAATTCATTCCTTTTCACGTCATAAATCTTGGCAGAGGAAGACTGTGTCTACTTGTACAACTAATTTGACTGTTTTGACTGAACCGAGGGGCCTTTACTTGCTTGCTGATAACTTAGTTAAATATCTAGCTGTCAGAATGAGCCTGCTGGCTGGGTGTTCATGCACAGCAAGGGTGCCTGGTAGAGGCTCTGTTTAGCCACTGCAGGAGGACTCCAGTGACAGAGTCATGCCCTGTAGACAAGGGCCTGTCCATTGTTAGACGTGCCACCACTTATTTAATGCTGCAATTTCCACTGATTAAACGAACATAATAGCTTCAACAATTCGTCTAGGTTTTGGAAAATTGCCTTTTCCATGCAATTAGTTATGTACTCATTTAATAAATCCCTTTTAGCACATTCTACCATAATTTAGATTTTGTGTCTTCCTTAAGGCACCAGCTTTCAGAGGAAAGAGAGACTGGCTCCTATTCAGCCTCCATCTCAGACAGACCACACCACTTGGGCTCTTCCCATAAATGCCTGGAGCTCTCAGGATTCCTTCATCGATCTTTTTCCTTCATATAATTTTAAGGTTCTTGCCTCAGCCATTTCCATACATCAACTTACCACCCGAATGCTGATGACTCTGCACTTCGTCTCACCAGCTATGGTCTTTTATATACGCAGCTGTCTTGAGCACACTGCTGCACGTGTGTTTCTCAGACACTTAAAAAACAATCTGCACACATCTCCTTGTCTTTCTCTCCATGTGTGTTCTTTGCCTATCAGATCCCAGCTCTGTGAGTAGCCACCCCATGGGTGCAGTTGCCTAAGCTTTGCCTGCGACCAGCGGCCTGAAGTCATTTCTTAACCTCAAGTAGTATTTACGATGTGTTACCACAAAAAATTCAATATGTTCTCTTCATCTATCTCAAATTCATTTGTTTGTTTCATTCCCACTACCACACTTTCGCTCAATTTCAGCCAACCTAAAATTTATTGTTGATTATAAACAAATGTCAAGTATAAAGAGGGCATCATAGCCTGGTTCTCTCTAATTCATTCTCTGCTATGCACAAAGTAAGCTTTACTTGTTTAAAATCCTGATATTTACATCATCCATATTAATATAATGTTTGGTCATCATAAAGCATTGAAGTCTCTCATAAGTAACTCTTGGGTCAAAAGATAGATAAAAATTGAAAGGGTAAAATCCCTAGAGTACAATGATACATTTAGAAGAAAGACACAGCAAAAGAATTGCCCAAGTGAAACATGATTTCATATCTTTATAAAAATATACAAGAAATAATGAAAGTGAACCACTTAAGCACCTCACCAAAAATTAAAGAAAATGTTAAAACGTAGCCAAATTAACTGAAGAAGAAAAGAATTCTTGAAGGTAAAGCCACCAATAAATAAAGGTTATTTCTTTGAAAAAATCTACAATTTATAAAACATTAATTTACCTGAGAGAAATAGGCAAAAAGCACAGAATATTCAAACAGGGTTATGATAAGGGGAAAATAACCACTGATATAGGAACATCAAAATTTTAAAAAATTAGACGTTTTTTCTTTTGGTAAACTCATAGGGAGTAAATAGCTAACTAGATGAAATTACTAACATTTTAACAAAATATTATTTGACAAACTGACTTCTTAATAATAGGAACTAAATAGATTAATTTCCATGAGAAAAGTAGAAAACTTTTGGCAATAATATGTTGCTAAAAGCATATCAGAATTTAATAGGAGAATTCTACTGGAAAAATACATAGTTCTCAAACTGTTTAAACTGTTTCACAGATAGAGGGAACAGGGTCATTTCTGAATTATTTTAATAGAGAAAATAATACATTCATTCAAAATATGAAAATAATTATAGAAAAAGGAAAACTACAGACTAATTTCTTTTATGAATCTCATTTTAGGAATTCAAGTCTGATTCCCCATTAAGAAACACATTGATAAAATTATTTTATTTTATTATAGAAATTATATGAGCCTCTTTACAAAAGCTGAAAGGGGTTTGACAACTTTCAGCTACTTTCTTGGTGCAACAACCACAAGGAATGCAATGTGGTAGAAACTGATAATTATGTCCTTATGCATGATCACAAGTGTAGACACACACACAAAATCCTGATTATTAGAGGGATAATATCTTGAGGCAAATCCTTCTTAGATTTCTTCCCTGCCTCCCACAAGAATGCTAAAATATGGCTTTTCCTATGATCACATTTAATTTATATTGCATCACTAATGGTGTAGCAATTCTTTAATTGAATTTATTCTACCTTTTGTTCTTGAAAACAGTCCTATGAGATTGCCACTTTTTCAAGTCAGGGACAAGACAAAGGTGCCCATTCTCTCTCAACTTCTCAACTTCTAAAATTATTATTTAATATTTTATTGGAGGCATTAGCCAATGTACCTGATAAGCAAAAGATATTAGACTAAAAGTGGTAAGGAGGAGGCTAAAACACACACGCACACAATGTTTGGATGTTGTGATTGTATAAAAGAAAGAACCTAGAGAGTCTCTATGAAGAAAAAAATTACTAAAAACAATGAGATAGCAGGATATAGGATTCAGAAAGAAAGATCAAGAATAAAGCTAGTCCTCATGTAGAAAAATATCTAAAAAGAGAATACAATGTAAAGAAAACTTCATTTTTAACAAGAGATAAAAACAAGTCCAGTAATAAATATAACAAGATATGCACCAAAAACAACTGTATGCAGACACATAAAAAAAGACATGAAAGTAGTCTTGACAAGTAGAAATATATATTTTTAATAGAATGACTCAGTCTCATAAAGATGCCAAATCTCTCTAAGTTACTCATAAATTAACATTGAGTCAATAAAAATATCAAAATTTACTCTATATTACTCAAGCTGATCGAAATCTTACCTAAAACATAAACAATATGGCTATAATAACTGTAAAAGTTAAAAAAGGCAATAAAGAGATATAGTCTTGAGAGATATTAAATATGCTATAAAGACTCAGTAATTTCAGCATGTAGTGCTGGAAAATGAATAGAAAGTCACACCAAAGAAATGGGAAAAGATGTCCAGAAATAGACTCAAATTTTGTACAAATTTTATATCTAACATATGAGACATTTCAAGCCATAATAGAAAATCTTTTAACTGCATATAAATAAACCTTTTTGTACAGCCTCCCAAATATATGTAAACATAAATAACAAGCTAGAAAAATATCTCAGTTTTAATCAGAGAACCATTATTTTCAATACCTAGGTCACTATGAAAGTTTTAAGACAGACTGTTATGGTTTATTATTGTAGCAACAAATCATCCAAGTGGTCACCAGTCTGGGATAGTTCAGTTCTCCTGTACTCACACAGTGGAATCCTAAGTGGTTGGAAATTAATGTACCTATTATACATTGAAATCTCTGCAGAATATGTATATTGTTAATTGAAAAAGAGCTAAAAGGAGTGTGCATATTTTGCTACTTTTTGGGTAAGCAAGAAGTATAGACACATATATAGTTATAGAAAGAGACACCAGGAGATGTGCTAACTGCAGAGCTTTGTACGTGCTAACCCTCTGTCCAGATGGACTTTTCCCACTTTCCTGACCTTTCTTATTTCTCCATTACTATCTATATTTCTCTGGATAATTTTATGAATTCTGTCGTCCAATAATTTATTGGAACTCTTCCCATGTGCTCATCTATACCTAAGTATAATTTATCCTGATCAAACAATACTATAATTATCTATTTGTTTCCCCCTTAAGTGCCTTGAATAAATGATGATAGTTTGATCACCTGCCAAAGTGCAAGAACAAAAGATTGACTAAATTCAATTAAAGAATTGCCACACCATTAGTGAGGCAATATAAATTAAGCATGATCATAGGAAAAGCCACATTTTAGCATTCTTGTGGGAGGCAGGGAAGGAATCTAAGAAGTATTTGCTTCAAGATATCTTTTCTATTTACTTCTTGTCTCATTGTTTCCTAAAGATTAACTGCACACATACTGTTTTGCTGCTTGTTTATCTTCTTTAAAGAGACCTAATGTTATTAATGAGTTAGGTGTTGAGCGGACATTTGGGAAAAATATATGAAGACATGCATGTACAATGAGTCTTTTCTGTTTCCTAAATAATAAAATATTAGAAAGTAATATGATCATTGATCAGATACACCTCATGTTCCAGGAACTGTGCCAGGTCTTTTACATAAGTCATCTCTCCAAAGAAGGAGGAGGCATGACGTGGTGAAAAGAGAGAGGAGTCTCTAGTCAGAATTGTCAACTAGTCAAACAATAAAGAATATGTACGCTTCCATTTGTGAACAAATATATCACCTTTCTGGTTTATTTCAGAAGGAATAATTATGGCTGGCCTTTCTCTTGATTCATCAACAACTCATTAAGTGTCTCCTGTGACACTTAAAATCTCAGAGGCTGTAAGATGAGAAAAATAATATTATTTATTAGAAATGAAAAATAATTTAATGCTTAATATTATCTGATTTTCTTCCCTTGACTTGTTAGAGAGAATCAGAAATGTTTTAGGGGGTTCCAAACATGGTGTCCTGAGGAATTAGACCAGCCCCAGGAGTCATTCGGAAATTTGTAGAACGTGTCCTTGGGAAAATGTCCAGACATGTGTTCCTAGGTTAGTGGTGGTGATACAGGTGGGCACAACAGTGTGCAGTCACATCTAATCATATCCCACCTTATTAGAACAGAGAAATAAAAACACTTTTATAACACTTTCCTTTCAGATACCACCATTTATGCCCCTGGTTAATTAGGTTTTAGTACAATTTGTTATGCAAGTATCCCACTATATTTTTCAGTTTTTTAAAGTAGTGTTTGAAAAGCTTTTTATCCAGTTGTGGTGGTGGTGGTGGATTTTTTAGACAACAACAGCATCCAATTCTGTTCATTCTGTTGCTACAGTGCAGTGGTGTCATCATAGCTCATTGTTACCTCAAGCTCCTCGGCATAAGCAAACCTGCTGCCTCAGCCACACAAGTAGCAAAACCACGGACATGCACCACCACACACAGTTAATTCTTATATTTTCCATAGAGATAGAGTTTCCTTATGGTGCTTAGACTGGTCTTGAACTCTTAGCCAGAAATGATCTTCCTGCCTTGACCTCCCAAAGTGCTGGGCAGGAGACAACATGCCAAGCCTACCCAGTTGTTTATGATTATTTTCAGTGAGAGTTTTGTTGTTCATAACATACCCATCAATTGCAGATGTGGAAGATACCTAAGCCAGTATGGTTGAAATTAGTCATTTTCATCCCTGCTTAGATCCCTGAGGAATCAGCTATGAACACAATCTACTCTTAAATGATAAGATTCAACTCTTCCTTAATTACTAGAAAAAAAGTTGTCATGTTGTATCTTTGTTCCATTTATTGAGTCTTTTAGTCCAGGACACTAATAATACTTTGTTCTCCATATTACTTATGGCCAATTTAAATATTTTCATCTCACTGACTTTGCTGGCTGTAGAAGTTGTCATCGGCTGTTTAACCATGTCTGAATGATACTGCAGAGATCTTCAACGTATTTCCTGAGGTCTCCATTACTTTCTTCATTCTCCTGTTTGTCACTTCTTTATTGAGTTCTGTTTTATTCACCCAAGTTCTTACTAAATTCCTCAAAGCCAGGTTTCTCGCCCTCTGCACTACTGACATTATGATTAGGGTAATTCTTTGTTGTGGGTGGTTTGGTGGAGCAGGAGGGCATCCTGAGCATTGTAGGTGTTTGGCAACACATGTGGCTTCTATCTACTAGATACCAGGAACGATTTTTCTTCTAGTTATGGCAACCCAAAATATCTCCAGACATTGATAACTGTCTTGTGGAGCCAAAACCACCTTTAAAAAAATTATTTATTACCAGTTGGGTTCTTTGTTGATCTTTTCCAAACCATGTGTATATGTATATATTTTTCCTCTGTTTCAGCTATTTGTCGTAGACTCTCTATATTTTGCTGTTGTTGTTTGTACTGTTGCTGTTGTTTTTATTTTTTAAGACTTTACTCACATTTAGTATAACTTGAGTACTTCTATGCCTCATCTGAGATCTTTCTTGACCAATGAACTAAAACTTTCAAAATTTAAAGACTGTAGGTAGTAACTACACATGGCACAATAGAGAGATAAGGAGATAAATAAAAACCAAAATGTACCTCCACAAACAAGACAGCAGTATAGAGGAGGAATGACATGAGCCGTATGAGAAACATCCAGCCTGGCTACAACTCTAAACAAATTTTACCCTCAAGAGTCACCTCATGGGGGAGTAAGGGATGAGGCCACCTCAGAACAGGCAATAGCAGGACTTGGAATGCAGAATTGTGTGGCCCTCTAGGAAAAGAAATCACTGGCATTTTCCAAAACATGGCCACTAAGGAAGTCACAGAAGTGCCTGACATAAGCAAAGCCAGTTCTAGAGCCAGATAACTGAGAGTCCCAGTGCCTCTTATCGTGGAAGCAGTCACAAAGGCTATGTTCTTCCCATTAGTGCTGTCTCATCAGAGGAGACAGCTATGAGCTACATGCAAGGTGGCAGGAAAAAGAAATAGAAATATTAGACAGGTCTGTCTAAAAGTCCACCAAGAACTCTTTAGCAACTCCATATAAAACTCTATACATCCACTTGCAAATCCTTCCTCTGAAATGTGGCCATGATACTCATCTACAGCTTCTTCCTAAGGAGATGGAAGAATGACGAAAGACATAAGGAGACTCCTAAAATTTCAGAAAATCGTGTGAAGTTGTGCTCATTGCACACTAGATTTTGGGGGGTGCACATCTGTTTCCTAAGGTGAAAATGAGGCTTGCCAGGGCAGGACTGGCCTCTTGTTAATCTCTGAATTTCAGCATCTGGCACCTGGTAAACACCCATTCACCATGAATTAAATTTCTTTAAAGTAACTTTTCTGCCTAAATCGAGGCATACACTGTCTCTCTCTTGCAAAAAACTAAATGTGTTTAGAATTTTGAGAGAAAAAAACCATCATATTTGGATTATTGGAAACCCTATTCGACCACAACCAATGCACCAGAGGCAGAGGAAGAATGAAATCCTTGCACACAAGTAGTCAACAAACGCTTCCCTGGCCCATGTCTAAGGCTTCGGGAAATGTCTCTCTGAAGGAACCACCAAATTTTCTCTTACATTAAATCTCACTCTCTAAATGGAAGAGAAATTCCAATGTCAAAAATCAGTTGTGTTCAATTTTATTCCTCAAAGAGGAAAGGAAAAAGGAGGAAATAAAATTCTTCTAATCACTCTATGTAAGATGATTTTTCTTCTCAGATTTCTCAATTCTTTTCTCACAGTATAATTTCAAAGAGTGAAACTGAGATTTTTCTACCTTCCCCTTCCTCTTGAATTATATGGGAATTACCCTTTGCAATCTCCGCTGTGGGCCTTGAACTCATCAGGGTTCCGAATCTGCTACAAGTCATCCACTCTGTTATCTCCTGGCAAAAATAAAACAGCCTAGGTATCCAGCTGCTGTTATCAATTCCGACTGCTGAGGCTATGCAGCTGTGGAAAAAGACAGCCCGCTTTCTAAGAGAGATAAATAAAGGGCTTCACTTCAGATGGCTCTCACCTGGTTTAAGATGAGACTGCCAATAAGGGTGGTCTTGCAAAGGCCAGAAAGGTATTTCCTGACTCAAATTCTCTCTACTTCAACCCTTACAGGTGGCAGGCTTAGTGGGAGAGCCCAGGCCGGGTAATGAACGGACCTAAGTTCCTTCGTTGGCCTCCACCACTTACTGGCTATGCAACCTTGGTCAAATTCCTTAAACCTTTGAAAGTGAGTTTCTTCAACCATAAAATAGAAGCAATTTAAACCTATTTCAAATAGATTGTGGTGAAAATTAAATCAGACATGTTTATAAAAACCTGCTTCAGAGAAGCACTCCATCAGGCTAGAGTGCCTGCCTGTGACAATGAAACTAGGCCTTCATGAGTGATAGCTCGCTTAGGTCTTCATCAATTATGTTTTAGACTTCTCCTTTACAATTCAAACCCTCTACCGGGGTGCCCAACCTTGGCTTTCCAGCACCACATTGGAAGAAGAGCTGCCTTGGGCTACCCCTTAAATACACAAATACTAACAGAAGCTGATAAACAAAATAAAAAGATCTCCACATAATTTTCATGATACCTGGCACCAAAGATAAGCAAAAAAGTTTTCACATAATCTGTATGGTCACAGGTTGGACACCCCTGGTCACAGGTTGGACACCCCTGCTAGATAGACGAGCACATGAGGTTAGGGGCATCCCTGTGTTTTCAGCTATAACTCAGATTTGTAAAACCGTATGTGGGGAAAACATGTTACTAGTACCTGGTAAATTGATACCTAGTAAATATTTTCATGCATAGTGTATCATTCAGATGATAAATGTAATTCTAGGGCATATGCTTCCATTATAAGAAGTATTTTTGCTTTCTCAAAACTCTTTTGTAGTGTACTTTAATAAAACCCAAGCCCTTAACCCAGGCCTTCATGACTTAACTCTCTACATGACACCTGCAGCTCCCTTTCACCATCTCATCCTGCCAGGTGTATGCCTTCTTTTCTATCTTTTCAAGGTAAAAACTTTGCACTTGCTGTGACCTATTCCTGGAATGTTCTTTCCCCACATTGGCTTATAACTGCCTCTTTCTTAGCATTCAGTGTCCATCTTAAAAACTTACTTAACTCTATGAAGGTACTTTTTTTAAAATTAAATCATAGTTGTGTACGTTAATGCAATCACAGGGTACAATGTGCTAGATTTATATACCATTTGAAATATTTTCATCAAACTGGTTAACATAGCCTTCACCACATTTTCTTAGTTATTGTGTTAACACATTTATATTCTACACTTAGTAAATTTAACATGTACCCTTGTAAAACGCACCATAGGTGTGGTCCCACCAATTGCCCTCCCTCCACCCATCTTCCCCCTTCCTTCCCCTCTCTCTCTTCTTTCCCCTTCTTCTTGGGCTATAGTTAGGTTATAGCTTTCCTATGAAAGCTATAAATTGATTTCATAGTAGGGCTGAGTACATTGGATTCTTTTTCTTCCATTCTTGAGATACTTTGGTAAGAAGAATATGTTCTAGCTCCATCTATGTAAACATGAAAGCGGTAAAGTCTCCACCTTTTTTAAAGACTGCCTAATATTCCATGGTGTACATTGAAAGTACTTTCTTAAACCATCCAAACACATACTACCCCATCTCCCCATTAGAATTTATTTGCATCAAAGCACCTGATAGCTTCTTTTCATTTGTATATTTGAAGTCTACACTTTTTTTCTACTCTTCAAAAAATTGGCACACTATAAGTGACAATTGGTAAGGTAAGTTCTCAAAAGACATTAGTTAATTTTCATCACAAATCTTCATGAATTTACAACATTGTAAAACCTATGGAAATGTTTTTTGCTAAGATGACATTTTGGGGGGGCCAAGTTTTGAAGTATGATTGTGGTAAAATAATAACAAATAGTTGGCCTTCTGAGTTTTAAAATATAAAGTCAGTTTTCTCTAATCCTTTTCATAAATATGACATAAAAACAACTGGAAAAAAGAAAAGCAACAGTGAAAAATTGCTTTTTTTTATTTTTCATAAAACTAGAAACCACAAGGTATGTTGTAAAGTAAAGAACACAGTGATGTCAAGGCTGCCCAGGTGATACAAAGGCTGGAGGATACATGTCTGAGATGTCCCTGGACAATACTAAGGGGCATTTTGAAAAACTGGGAATGACAGTGAAAGCTTCCAGGGAACATATTTTATGGCACCATATTTTATGGGATCCCCAAACTTAACTGAATAGGCACAGAAGGTGGGGACATATGAGGCAATGTACACTCAACCTATACTTACAGGAGCCTGTCTTTGGGTAAGGAGTTAGGGGGTGATAAACTGTGGATGTGAAGAGCCTACGGCCACTGTACCCAGTTAACTAGGGGTTCACTTGCACAGAGACAACTAAAATCTGTTAACTGGAGCATATCCTTGGATTTTCACGTGTACCCCCTGCATATGCAATTCAGAATATCCCACCTGATTCAAGATTAATAGTGTTGTAGGAAGATGAGGCCCAATGGAGAGAAAGAGCACTCAAACACCATGTTTATAAGATGAAGAGACAATTTGTAAAATATTTTGTCCTTTTCCAGACACTTAACTTCAGTTGCAAGTAAAGTGATTTGAGGAGAAGGAAAGAATAAGTTTATTAATTTTGTGGCAAATGAAGAAATTGGCTGATTCCCATCTTAAAGTGCCAACAGCCTGCTTCTGAGCAGAAATATGGACATTTTAAAGGGTATAGTTCTGATTAATTGCATATTCAGCTGATATAATCTCAAAACACCCCACCCCCTCCCAGGCAATTTCCTGGATCCATCTCCTGTGACACAAAGAAGAAAAGACACCCCCCACCTCTCCAGACCATGGTCCTAAGGGAGAGATACAAGTTTTAAGTCCCAAAATGAGCAGGGAAGGTTTCAGAGAGAGAGAAACTTTTTACTCCTTTTAGGCCATTCTCCTCTGTTTCATTTTAACAATATTAAGTCTAATCAATGAACATAAAATGTTTTTTCTATTACTTGTATCTCCTTTCAATTTCTTTAATCAATGTTCTATAGTTTTCAGGGTATAAATTGGAGGAAAATTAGAAATATTTCATTCCCAAATAAGGCATAAAGATAGTTTTTGGTTAAGTGTGTTCCTAAGAGATGTTACGCATTTTATGCCACTATAAATGGGATTTATTTTCTTAATTTCCTTTTCAGATGATTTGTTGTTAGTATATAGACATGCCATTGATTCTTATATGGGGATTTGGTATCCCCAAACTTAACTGAATTTATTTACTAGATCCAACAGTATTCTTTTGTGCTGCTTTATGGTTTTGTGCATATAGAATCATGTCATCTGTGAAGAGGAATAATTTTACTTCCTTTTTTAAAATTTGAATTTCCTTTGTTATTTTAATTTGAATTCCTTTTATTTTTTGCATGTTTTATACAGCACTGTTTAGTTATTATGTCTCAATAGAGGGTTTTTAAAAAAGATCTCAGTGCATAAAGTGTTAAATGAGACAAAGAAAGACAATATATAAAGCTAATGATAGTGATCCAAATTGATTATCAGAGTTCCACAAAAAATATCAGTGAACACAATCACATAAAATCAAAAAGGAATGAGTACAATAGCAAGAAACTTAAGTAGGAAGAGAAATCTTTTAGTAGGAGAATTCAGTTTTCTTTTATAATATGTGAGTGCTTTAGTACCAAATAAACACACTTATAACTTTGACTCAAACTGTACAAAAGCAATTTAGGTAATCAAAATGTTTGTACCCTCATAATATTCTGAAATAAAATAAAATTAATTAATAAATGCATAAGGCACTTAAAAGAATTGCAATTAAATTAATAATGCACAATTAGCAGTATACTTATCAACCTATAAGATTCCAATCAGAGAATATACTTTTTTCATTGACCTCTAGAACATTTTCAAAAAAGAAAATCTCTGTACAATAAAAGAAGAAAAATTTAAAAGGAAAAATAATCATAAACAACTCTGATTACATTGCAGTTGAACAATAATAAAAAATAAGGAAACAAAAATATATTTATAATTTGGGAATTAAATTAGCCAAGCAACAAACAAAAAGTCTTATGTAACACATTTTGGTCAATGAGAAAATTAAAACTGAAATTATAGGAAATACAGAAATCAATAGAGATAAATAGCATTCATTCAAATCGATGGTACAATTAAAATAATATCCATAGAAACATGGAGTCTTACACTTAGTAAATAGGAAAGAGTACGAATGACTAGTTTTTACATAAAAAACACATGAGAAGGAAACTCAAACTTTGTAAGTCATAATAAAGGGAATAATAAATTAAAACAAAAATTAATACAATAGAAATGAGAAAAAAATAAGTAAAACTCTTGGAAAATATACTAATACTTAATTTAACCAAAGTTAAAGGAAAAATAAAAAACAAAGCAAAACAAAAGAAATGAAACAATATAAATTTATGAGAGAAAAATAATAAAGACACAGAAGAAAATATAATTTATAAACCATCTCTTTGTTCAACTCAGTGGAAATAATTTGAAAAATAGAAAGTGTATGCTCATTATGGAATGTATAAACTACTAAATCGTACCCTGAAAAGATACAGAAACCTTAAGACAGAGGTTCTCAACCTGTCATGACCCCTTTGGGGGGGTCGAATGACCCTTTCACAGGGGTCGCCTAAATACATCCTGCATATCAGATATTTACATTATGATTCATAACAATAGCAAAATTACAGTTATGAAGTAGCAATGAAAATAATTTTATGGTCAGTAGTCTCTACAACAAGAGGAACTGTATTAAAGGGTCACAGCATAAGGAAGGTTGAGAACCACTGGCTTAAGTGGTAGAAGAACAAAACCCATCTATTAAAACTATTAAAAACTTAAGTTATAAAGTTATCAGAAGTACTTAAAAGCAAAATAAGGCAAACAAACAAGCAGATCAGAGTGTTTCGCAGAGAATTTTTACTAACTCTTCTCTAGACAAATTTCCTAAAACTTTAAAAAACAAACAAACCAAAAAAACCTAACCAACAAACCCTCCTCCAATTTATCAGTACTTTTCCTTGATATTCTTTTACTATTTCAGAAAAGAGTCTAATAATTTTTGTAAAAATAGCAAAATATTCAAAACTCAACTCAAAAGGAAACCTCAGATTAATTTCTTATTTAAACATAAATTTTTTAAATCCAAAAATAAAAGTTGCTAACTCTGTCAGTACATTAATGGCATGCATTTATTGAGCTCTTACTATATGCCAGCCACCATTCCAAGTACTTAATGTGTATTAGCACACTCATTTATGGCTGCAGTTTTATGGAGAAATAAACAGCTGGATACCTCCTACATATGAATGTGGAAAATCATCACGGCAAAAAGCTTATTATGAGCTAGGCACAAATAGTAAACTGTGAGTTCTAAGTACTTTCCATTCATTATTACATCTTTTAATCCCCACAATACCCCAGGAGGTGGGTATTACCATCCCCTGCTTATTGACACATTCATAAGTATATAAACACATTTAATATGTCAAACTTGAAAGCTCCACTCAGGCTTTTATAAAGAGGCATTAAAAGTCTTCCCATTAAAGGCAGGAAGAAGACATGGGCTTTCATTATCACCACTATTATTTCACTTGCTTCTGCAGTTATAAGCAAATACTGTGATATAAGAAAGAAATACAAAAATTAGAGAAACAATGAAAAATAAGAATAATTTGCAAATGTATAATATTACATGTAAAGCACTTGTTAGATTCAAATAAACTCATTTGAATGATCAAAACACTCAGGACAATTGTTATAAGTAACATACAGAAATCAACAACTTTTAATAATGGAAAAAAAACTACGTTTGCAACAGTGAGAAAGAATTGTTGAGGAACGAGACATAAATTACCTACAAGGTCTATGCTGAAATAAGGTCTGCACTGTAAACAGTACTAGGAGTCACAGACACACACACATTAAGATTTCAACAAATAAAAAGTCATTGTATTTCAGGAAGAAATAATCATTTTCATGATCTCTGTTAATATACAAATTTCATGCTCCTGCAATAAAATTATCAACATGTGTTTGAAGTAAAGTGTGTTTTCAAAATTCTTACCTGATCCTTACAAAATTCTTGCAAAAAGGACTTGAAAAATTCTCAAAATAAGGGTAACAAGAGAAGATTATTAAAGATGACAGTAAACATAAACTGTCAGATGCGAAAAGAATGTTATTCTTGCATGAAAAGATAGATTAATGAGAGAAACTGACTGAAGTTTTGACAAGAAAGGAAGCTATCACCATCCGTACCCACGTAGCAAAGGGCAGCTCATTTATTCTCTGTGCAACTTACGTTGCTTGTTTGGAGAATAGACTAATAACAGTAATCACCAGGACACTGGGAACAGGCATTGCAAGCGGGGAAGGGAAATCTATTCAGTGTCTATTCCAGAAGCAACAAAAGGCTGCCTTTTCCATGATGGAAGGAGTCCAGTGTAATCAACCTGCCACCAGGCTGATCACCCAGGGAATGGGACTGTTGGGCTCCACTGCCAGCAGTGTCAGTAGTCAGGTTGGCCCTGAGGAATGAAAGCACATGTGTAACTGAGCCCACGAGGAAACTCCATCCAGTCACTTGTTCATGAGCCTGTTGGACAATGACAGTGAAAGAGGCTCACTTGTATCCACGAACGAGTTATTCCATCCACTTGATGATAAAAGTCCTCCTCTGCTGAGGTAGCCCTCTGATGAATATTCACAGGGAACACAAGGATATTCACAGGGATATTTTATGAGACCCAAAATATCTTCAACTGTTTTGGCCATTCAGAGAGGTCTATCCACTTACCTATTCTTAAAATTTGTCACCAATTTTTTAGGCATGTTCCTTGCAAGTCCCTGAATCTGCAGTCCAACCATTGGCCACAGTCATGAATCAATATCTATTCACTTGTCTGGCCATTTCTCTTCCTAAACAAAATGAACAACCAGGCGCACTGGTCGAAGTTCTGCTCACTGGGAAGATTTCCCTTCATTGCTGCCTTTCAGGGGCATCTCAGGAATGGACCTCAGTGCCACACCGTAGCTGTCCCAGCAGTTCCTGCATCTTGTGCAGAATCATCTGTAAACAAGGCCTGAGTTTTTGTGTCTCTGTCTATTTGCAGAGAGCTCCCCAGGAGAGCCAGGCTGGGAGGGAGGAGGTCATGCAGCAGGAGTGGGGACTATCGTATTAGAGCCACTTCTTCGTGTAACTAACTTGCGACTTTCAGGGCCTTCCTGAGCACCATCTGGTATTTGCTACTTCCACTTGATGACGGGGCTTATCCTGAGTGCCCTACTGTAAAGTTTGGTGGGTTTGATAATGCTCATGTCATAAGAGGAATCTCAGATCACATGGTAATTTGATTGCCCATATAGTTAAGTGTTCAGTCTCTACTATGGTCCAACAGGAGGCCAAAGATGTTTCTCAAAAAGAGAGTAGTTATCCACAAAAGATGGCAGGGATTTGCTACAAAATTCACCTATAGAGTCCTACCTCAGAAACCACACACAACCTCTAGTCAAGCACCACTGGCTATGCTGGGTCTCACAGCCCTGTAGTGCCTGCATCTATGGGAAAGCCTTCTCTTGTTCTAGCAGCTTTTCACACCATTCAGTAAAGAGCCTGGGGTGACACACCCAGATGAGGAATATGTTAGCGCCAAAACCCAAAGAGGCTGACCAGGCATTGTGTCTGCTTTTTGGTTGTAGGAGTGGCCAGATACAGCAACTTATTCATTGCCTTAGAGGGGATATCTTGAAATGCTTCCCACTGCTGAAGTCCTAGAAATCTCAGTGAAGTAGAAGCCCCCTGAATTTTTTTGGTTTTGGATTTATTTCCTACCCTCTGATGTGCAAATGCCTTCCAACACCTGGATGTGGCATGTCACTGTGCTTCACTTGATTGTGCTTTGAATATATTGTGCTTTTCACAGTTTGAAGGTCCGTGGCAACTGTCCTTCAAGCAAGACCCATGGTGCCACTTTTCTAAGAGCATGTGCTCACTCCACGTCTCTGAGGCAGCATTTTTAGCAATATTTTCTTAAATAAATGTATGTGAATTGTTTTTATAGATGCAACACTATTAGATTGCAGTGTAGTGTTAGCATGACTTTTGTAAGCACTGGAAAACCAAGAAAATCCTGTGACTCCTTTTATTGCAATATTTGCTTCATCGCAATGGACTGGAACCAAACCCAGGTGCCTCTGATAAATGCCTGTTCATCTAGCTCAGGGCTACTTCTTGCTCTTTAGGTCCATCCAGCGTAATATACTGGACCAGTGTGATGTCTCATGGAAGAGAAAGGTGATCAAGATCCCTGCTAACTAAATAACCACATAGGACTGCAGAATTGATCCCTGCTGGCCTTTCCAGCAGCTATACTCACCTTGCTTTTGTTGGTTAAGTACTGCCTCCTGGACCCTGACACCTCTGTACCCAATTACTCTCACTGCACTCAGGTTTTTTAATTTGGTGGCAGCACTTCCCACTATTACCTCTGCCTGCAGAGACCAGCTTAGCACAGAGCTCTCCTCACAAATGTATGTGTCACAGTATTGATGAAAGCTATGTTATTTGGACCCCACTGTGGGTATGTAAGTTTTAAATGACAAATCCACCCTGACAGTCCCATCTCCCTAAGCCTGTAACACCTTGCTCTGCAGTGTACCACAGCAGGTCCAGCATTTCTCTTTCTTTTCTTGTGGACCACGTTTCGGTCTGTGATTCAGCCAGCTGAATTAACTGATAGAGCCCTTTCTAACTCTCCAAACTGCAACATTTAAACCAGAATTTCCTATGAGTGGACCTATGCAAAAAAAAAATACGGCCAGATCCAAATTTACATTCCTGTTGCCTCTATCCCATCCCTCAAATATCCATTCCCACACATGTTCCTCAGCTTTCTGTCTGTATACATCAGAAGAATCAAGTAATTCTTTTAGACTCTAACATTCGTCTTCCAGGGTCACACTTTGTACCTTACCTTTAGGATCCTACTGGGACTTGAATCTAGTTATAATGAGAGAGGATACCGGAGAGGGGCGAGGTCGGGGCGAACAGGTCTTCTCAGGGAGACCACGAGGATACACCTGCAGGGCCCTCTCTATGGTGACTCAGCTCTTGGGAATTTATAGGCTTAACTCCCTGGAACTTGGAAATTTCCAACTTCTGTGAAATCCTGTAGTTCTGTAGGAGCTGGAGTAGCATCTCCAGCTTGATTCAAACTG
>CAUYQV010139371.1:0-12428 GCA_963574575.1 Galagoides demidoff | reverse complement strand
GCTATCCCCCTGGGTAGAGTGCCATGGCATCACAGCTCATAGCAACCTCCAACTCTTGGGCTCAAGACAGTCTCCTGCCTCCGCCTCCCAAGTAGCTGGGACCACAGGCACCTGCCACAACACCAGGCCATTTTTTTTTTTGGTTGCAGACATCATTGTCGTTTGGCGGGCCCGGGCTGGGGATTCGAACCCGCCACCTTAGGTGTACGTGGCCCCACATATTTTTTATAGACGGGGTCTCTCTATGTTGCCTAGGCTGGACTGAAGCTCCTTGGCTAAAGTGATTTTCCTGCCTCACCATCCCAAGGATGACAGGTGTATGCCACTGTGCCCAGCTCAGGCATTATATTTATTTAGGATAAAGACCTTGTAGGCCTTAGAGATCATTTTGTCCAGTTATGGTCCCAGATAGCAAAACTAAGGTTTGGAGAGGATAAGTGACATTTTAACACTAAAATACAGTAAAGCCTTTGCAAGTTAACTACCCAACAAACTTTAACAAACTGGTCAAAATATGGGGATGGTCAACCTAAGGAACTAGGCCAACTATACAATGCATACATGTGGCACACTTCAGGTCTGTGAAAATAAGGTCAATTAAGGAGGTGGTCACTGTAGGGGGGGTAGTCAACCAGGAGGTTCTATGTTTATTATTGTAGAGCTACCATCTTCTGAATTTTTATCTAATTACTCC
Organism: Galagoides demidoff; assembly: GCA_963574575.1. Lineage (NCBI taxonomy): Eukaryota > Metazoa > Chordata > Mammalia > Primates > Galagidae > Galagoides > Galagoides demidoff. The sequence continues at coordinate 11,734 of CAUYQV010139371.1, read as the reverse complement.
ATTTTATAGATAGGGAAAACAAAGCTAAGAATTCAAGTATTCTTGTGTATGTAAAAAAGTTAATTAATGGCAGTATTTTCTAATTCATAATTCATGATGGTTACTTTGGTTCTATGCACAGTCTCCTGCCAATCCTGCATAGCGAGGAGTAGCCAGCCCTTTCATCCTGCAGCTGCCTCCTGCTTCCACACAGGCCCCACCGACTTCAAAGGAAGTCTATCTTGGGAACAGATAGTGTTAACATTTTGGCTTGCAGAGAAAATGACAACAAATTTTTCTCCCTTTCTGTTTATATGGTGTTTTTTTTTTTCTTTCCTCAATGAAGCTAAAGTTTCTTTATATCTCTAAAAATATTTGGTCTGTATGTATATTCCAAACAAAAATCAATTAGAGCTAAAACTTTATTTTCTTTCCTAGTAGTTGACATTTAAAAATTGTTACTTAAAATATTTATTGACTTTTAGTTCCATTATGATAGAGTTTGTCTGTGGGTGGAGAAAACTCTGAATTTTTAGTAGAAACATTTATATGCTATATCGAGTCTCCTCTACGCAACTGAATTGCTTTATAACCTGTGTAGGTTGTAGGTTATTCATTTTCAAAATGAAGAAAGTGATTGACCGCTGATCATTTTTAGAGATGGAAGAGACCTTTACCATCACTTACTTCAATTCTCAAGTTCAGGATTGTTAGGAAATGTGCCCAAGGTCACCAGCTAGTAAGTGGAGGAACAAGAATACAACATTCCACACTGTTAAGTTCCCACCATACAGTAAGGAAGATATTAACACTTTTGCAAACTTTATAAACAATCTTTGGATGAAGAACGCAAATGTATGATCATATATAGGCAAAGTAAGTTTCCCCACTTGCCTGAGTCTCTGATTTCTGTCTGGGGTCAAACTCTACTCACATTTTGCTTTAGTTCATACATGTCTCTTGTATCAGGATGACCAGTTATGCGGCATGTTTTACTAAACCAATCTGAGACTGATCTCATGATTCTTAAATAATCATTCCCATACCATTTTACCAAAAAGCAAATAAAAAATATTTTTCTAAAGATATTTAAAAGCAGGAATAATAGAGAAACAAAACTTAGCGCATGAAAACAATCTATTATAAGACTGAAGTTTCGGATTTAATGTAAACTTTGTTTTACCTTTCCTGGGGCACTCTTGTAAACCTGTATTTTCACTCGCTTTTCTACGCCCAGTGTTAACACGGGATTGTACATAATTATAGGGAGTTTGCCTGAAACCTTGGATTTGAAGTTGCTGTTTGGCAGAAATTAATCTGTTTTTGAGGCCTTCGTTTTGTCTTTCCAGCTCATGAACTTTCTCTTGCAGCTGCTCAATCATTTCTTCCATTTCCACATCTCGACCCAGCCGCTTGGGGCCGCCACCAACCCGCTCATATCTTTTCTTGTCATTAACTAGCCGTATTAACTTGGTGGCCATTCTAGGGAAATAATAAAAAGATGAAAAGGAATGTGAGAAGTCAGCATAAAATGCATTCTGTTGAAAGGAACATAATCACTGTGAAGACTGCAGTGCAGAACCTGAATAATAAATTTCAGGTTTTGATGTAACTATTACTGCCTGTGAAGAATCCTTTGATGATAATTGAAACCACTGGGCAACAATCTGCTTTATAGCACTGACAAATAACAGTTTCCTAAGGCTTATCATTTAACGTTAGTAAAGAGAGGACACATATTTACTCCATATGTTTCTGAAATGCAATTTTTAACGCATGACCTTATATAGGAATGCTGTATGCACTTAAATGTAGTTATGGATTGTGGATGTGGTGGGTTATATCTGCAATCCACAGTAAGTTAAAACTTTTGAAAAATGTGTTTAGACTATGCAGCATTTAGGTACTATATTGTTTTCAGTTTCTCTAGGATTAAGACACATAATAAACATAAAAATGTTAGAATGCATACATGCACACATATAAAGCCCAATGAAAAACTCAAGAGGAACCAAAACGCGCCATTAAATGGTGCTTAGTACTAAAGAAACATTTGTGTGTTTAATGGCAGAAAATGATTAGATGCAAAAAGGATCATTCCAATGCTACCTTTAAATTTAGACATAAATCGTGCTTTTGACATCTCAGGAGTTTATACCTTTGATTCTTTTAAGTTTTGATAGAAACTGGTTAGACAGAACAAAAGACAGAAAGGGCACTTGGGGGTGATGTAATATACACGTACGGAAAACATGCCTGACAGTGAATGGAAAAATCTTGGCAGGACAAGAAAGAAAAGGTGGCTTTGATGAGAGACACAAGTTCAAGACTTTACAAAATTGGTCGCACATCTTCAATAGCTGATTCTAGTTTATAGTGAATCTATTTTTATAAAGACCCAGACAGGAGATTGAAAATAAAAACACACTTCATTTTTCTTTAAATGGGGTTTGCTTTATTTTAGCGTGGTTATGGACAGAAGCTTTTACTTAAGAGAACAAAAGTGAAATAAAAAAATCCTTAATAGCTTTGGGATGTCACAGAACAACCTTCTTTTTTTTTCTTTTCCTCTTTGCCCTGAGCAGAGTCCTCTGTAAATGCGGGAGTAATACTTGTCTATCTACACTTCTGGCTCCTCAGCCTACAGCAAGAGCATGAGGGAGAGCTATGCATAACATAATCAGTTAAGATTGTTTTCTCTTTCCCTCGGGGCACACCCATTAAGCATGCTTTATAAGGGATATAGGATAATAAAAACCAAGATCCAAGAGTACCACAAACAGGCTAGTAAAATAATCAACGGATTAGTTCCTTTTCCACCTAATCCAGACAATGATATATCATTGGGAAATGTGGACAGGTATTATAGTCCAACGAAGTCACGCAATCTATCCAGCCCTTTAATGAGTTTATGGTCCTGAGCCACAGCCAGTGGCCTACCCATAAAAATAAGGCAGGCCTCCCCATGAGATGCTGGTATAAACACCTGAATCTTCTGTTACAGAGAGGTGTTTGCACAGAGATATAGATTCGATTCAAAAGAAAAGACACAGATTTAACACGAAAAGGTGGTCAAGAGCCAGAAAAAAATAAATGACCCTAATTTTTACTATAAGAAAAGCTTCTGAATAATGTCTTTAAATTCCTTAAATGATACTCAAGAAAATGTTGTCAAGAAATGTGAGATTGAATCTGTCTGTCTAGTAATTCCAATTCCATTTGTTAGAATTATTTTATACTAATAAGTCACCATGATCTGGCAAAGTCTGAGTACTTTTTTTAAAATGTGTTTTATAAATATTTATATTTCTAGAAAGTGACGCTAATTACATCTTAAGGATAAATATAAAGAGTTTCATCCACATACTTAGGTCACTATCAGTGGTGTGAGACTGAGAGGGAATTTAGAACTTTGGGTCATGGTGTTCATTGGATCACCGCTCTCACAGCTGAGTAAAATAAAATCCCATGAGGTTTAATAACTTGAACATACCATAGGCTAGTGGTAGAGAGATAAGAGAACACAAATGCAAGATTTGACCCCTAGCCCGGTCCTTCTGGCATTAAATGACATGGCTCATTAACTTGTTTTTTTATTTTCTGGTTAGGACAAATTGCTAATGAGATCAAAGTTGTGAATTCAGTTATTTTACTGACCAATTAGGCTCAAAAAGAAAAAAAAAGTTTGGTGGTCATAAACTACCTGCCTCATTCTGACTGGCTGACATCTGAGTGCTACTGGCCAGAAAGGAACTCAGGGAAGGGAGAAAATCACGTCTTAAAAACAGCCATCATCATGATCCAACAACAAACTCAAAGAAGAAGGCAGCACGTAGCAGGTTAGGAGGTGTAAGACAGGCTCCACAGAATAGAAACTGACCTGGAATCACCCTTTTAGGATGAATTCTAAGCAGAAAATATCCTGTATTTTTAGGATGAATCCTAAGCAGAAAATATCGTGTTTTTTTCCAATGGCTCTCACTTTTTTCCCCTCACCTTTTCTTTGAACCCACAGCGTGAATCTGAACATAGACCTGCTGGCTTTCAAATGGGAATGTACTTTTTTGTCTTTAATGCCAGGCACTCAGAAGACAGGCAGAGTGTTTCTGAATAACAAACGGTTAAAGAATGTCTACTTTCAAGTCATTCCTGCACAATTTTTTTGCACATAAATCAAAAGTGATAATATGTTTCTTTAAAATCAGTAAAGGTCTTTTGAAATAAATATAGAACCTAGATTAACCCAAGCGAAGTTAAATAGGTTTCAGAGACTGATGAGACGCTATCATTAGTAAACCCCAAATCTTAAGGGGACGTGCATTCTAACAAGTTAGAATAGTTAACTACTTTTAAAAACTTTCATTTTAAAATCAAGACATTTAAAAACAGATGCTTTGGCCATTTGCTTATTAAACTATACATATTATTAAACTTAAAGTTATTTTTAGATAAGATATATTCCTGGCACTTTTAGCTATTTGCCCTTTTCTTTCAAATAGCAACTTCAGACATAATAAATACTCATAATCATTTTGGTTTATTATTATACTTTGCAAGATTTTCCATTTTTAAAAACTGTACTCATTTACAACCTGGCTTGTTCCAAAAAAGATTCAAGGTGAAGTTTTCAATTAAGCTTATAAAAAACCATACCCTCCCCTCTAAACTTTGCAGAGTCAAGAAAAAAAGCTAAAAGCTTTTTATCATAACCTTTTAATTTTATCCTCTTGCTTGCGGGCATGCTGTTTAAGTAAAATGTTCTCATCGTGCAAACGCAAAAATCTGTCTTCCAGTTCCTCACGATTGACACGGGACACTGCCTGGCGAGACTTCATGGTCCGTGTTGAAGTTTCTGCAAAAATGCCAAATTAATTAGTTGTGGGATTATCTAAAGTAGTCTCTAACAATGAAAACCTTTGACATTAATATAATCTTTAATGCCCTCATTTAGAGTTTTTCCTTTGGGACCTACAATTAAGATTGCTTTAAAAAATGTTGTAACATTGTTTACATCAATGATCTGAAGTGAGAATAAAAATCTATCCTTTTGTACTTTACAACGGCTACCACAGTATCCATGTGAAAATGTATTCAAGTAAACATCTTTTAAGAATAGAAGATGGAACTCTGATTCAATAAAGACTTTCTCCTTTATATGCTAAATGTTGTGAAATTCAAGTTAGAAAAGTCATAGTATCTGAAACTTTTTTTTTTTTTTTGCAACGGTAGGAGCGAGAATAATTTGGTAAACACATATGATTAAGACATTATTCTAAGGCTTGGCGCTCGTATCTCAGTGGTTAGGGCACTGGCCACATACACTAAGGCTGGTGGGTTCGAACCGGCCTGGGCCTGTTAAGGGACAACAACTGAAATAAAAAAAAAAAAAAAAGAAAAGAAAAAAAATTAGCTGGGCATTGTGGCAGGTGCCTGTAGTCCCAGCTATTTGGGAAGCTGAGGCAAGTGAATTGCTTAAGCTCAAGAGTTTGAGATTGCTATGGCTTTGATGCCTTGGCACTCTACCAAGGGTGACCTAGTAAGACTCTGTCTCAATAACAATAACAACAACAACAAAAAATAAAAAAAGATTTTTCTGAGCTACAGTATTAGGTTATAGAAAATAAACTGTAAAAATTTTAAAATAAAACAAAAATCTCCTAATATTTAAAAATTATCATTTAAAAGCTTCACAAATCATTTCCTTGTATGCTACCTTATACATTTTTAAGAACTTTTATATACTTTAGCATGTAAATATAGTATTTTTTTAACATATGCTTAAATTTGTTATCTTCTGTAACACTGTGAAGTAGGTGAATTTTCAACAGTCCTCCAATAGAAACAAAGAACAAACTGATACAAATTAAAGTCCTATGATGGGTTATTGAGGATAAGAATTGAACTTACAGAGTATCAAACCAGGGCCAGGCAGTTTGGCTCATACCTATAATCTTAGCACTGTGGTAGGCTGAGGTGGGTGGATTGCTTGAGCTCACATGTTCGAGACCCATCTGAGCAAGAACCAGACTAAAAACAGATAAACTAGTAGGGCTTTGTGGCCAGCACCTGTAGCCCCAGCTACTCATGAGGCTGAGGCAAGAGGATTGCTTAAGCCCAAGAGTTTGAGGTTGCTCTAAGTCATGATGATGACATGGCAACTCTACCCAGGGTGACAGAGTGAGACTTTGTCTTAAAAAAAAAAAAAAATCAAAACCCAAAAATTAGCATTGGAATACCTGATACTTCCCTCAAAGATTCAAAGCAAAGGTTATAAAATACTTTTTACCTTTTTTTTCTTTTTTTGCCTGGGGCTGGGTTTGAACCCACCACCTCTAGAATATGGGGCCAGCAACATTGAGCCACAGGGGCCGCCTGATACTTTTTACTTTTAACAATAAAATCTGTATAGTCAAATTTATCTTTTTCAATAAACAATACACTAACAACCTTTCTCAGATATTTCAAGGTGGCCACTCATAATATTTTGATTAAAAGGTGTATGAAGATTTCCTAGTGGAACGTATTTTAAATGTTCCTTCTCAACAGCCAATGTAGTGGCACAAGAGCACAGCTGACACGTTGTACACACAAACATAAACATGGCTCTATATTCTAAATCATTTTTTAAAGTAGTGCTTTTCTTTCTTAATTTGAAAGTGCTTTTTAGCCCTACAGCAACCATTAAGTGATAAAAGGATAAAGAAAACCTTTTAATGTATATTAATGTGACTTAAAAAGTCACGATCACTTGCATTAATAAGCTATCTTGAGACATTCTTCTTAAAAGGCAACAATTTTAGAATACGGGATTTCCTTCCAAATAAAATTTAACCATAAAGAAATGTTTTAATGGTGAACGTTATTTAAACCAGGCAATTCAATTTGGAGGCTTGGTATTCTCTACGTAGTTTCTACTGACATGTGGAATTTTAAAAAGATGATTTATAACAATTCTTTATCAGAACAGAGGGAGATTTTACATTTTCTATGAGCTGTTGATAATTGATGCATGCAGTAAAATACCATATGTGTTCTAAACGCTCCATCTTTTAGTTTAGTCCAATCAAGAGGTACATAGTTACTTAAAGGGTTTGGTTTGTATGACTATCAGAAATAGTTTAAATTAAAAGTAAAGAAGGCTCTGATCAAAGTTCATAACTATAATAAGTAACAGCTGGCTATACCTTGTAAGCCTCCCATTCCAAAGAGGTTTAGACCTGTATCTTTCACAGGCAAGTCTCCTGCAGTCTCATCAGCTGGACCAGACATGGCCTATCTATGGAGAAAAGCAAATCCAAATAAACTTTTTCCAAGTTACTACATTAACTATGCAATGGAATGAACCAACTAAAATGAATAAGGGACGTCTTTAATGGACATCTTATTGTCCACATGTGCTGCCTGAAGAAGATGAAAGCTTCTATTCTAAAAGTAATACTACATTCAGTCATGGAGGTGTGTTCCTTTCAACAGTGTATCTCCTACAGTTTGTTTAGGAAATGAAATAAGATTATAATTTAAGAAACAGTCCCTCTCCATCCCTTTCCATCCCCACTCCCCTCGACCCCCTGACTTCTAAAAATAAGCAGGTATTGTGGAAACAACTTAGGTCCAGGAACTTGATTCAAATGGTTGTTCTATCATTTACCAGCTGGTCAAGTCACCTCTCTGAGTTTCAAGTCCCTGAATTTTAAAAATGGAGAAAATTATACCTGTCTCACAGAGTTATTCTAAGGTAAATGAGATGGTAAGTTAAAAGAACTTAACACATGTGCCTGGGATATCAAAACAACCTGAATATCAATGTTCTGCCTGATGCAGAAATGAGTGGGTAGTTCCAAGTTTTGTGAAAAAGGTTTCATGAATTCACCAACTGTGAAAAAGGTATGTTTTTGTTGTGTCCTGCCTATTTTACTGCCTAAGTTCCAGAGTTTAACTATCTCAACATACAAACTGTCCAGATAATTCTGTTATTTTCACAGTTTCTATTTTATACAGAGATATACCATGGTAACTTTATTTTGTGTGTGGATGGTCCCTACAATGTGTAATATGAAAAAAAAAAGATTTTATATTTTCAGTTCAATCTATCTAGAAAGCCAAATACAAACTGCCAATCAAGATACTCCAAGGCAGAAGTTTATAAACTCTTGGGTGTTGGTCCCAGATTAGGAAGACTAAGACAGCGGCAAGCTTAAATTTTTCTTGTTCACCTGCGTATTTTTGGAGGCTGGTATAGACCTTGGTGCATTCACCGAACAGACACTCAGTAAATAGTTGTTGAATGAATGGAGTCTATGGGGCCTCAGGGTCTGTAAACATAGAAACGGTTTGCAAAATTTTGTATTATTATGTGCATATGCAGTATCTTTTAAGAAGAAGGTTTGTAACTTTTATTATAACTCACAAAAGGCAGAAAACCACTGCAATTTGCTATGACAGAAACCCCTAACAGACAAACGCCTGTGAGATCATCTACTTCTTTTGGAAATACTGCTATAGAGAAGGTTAATTTTAAGACTCTTCGAAACAGGCCACATGTGAAAATGGCTACTTTTCCAAGATAGAGTTAAGGATGCTTTTATAATAATAATAATGATGATGATGATGACGACAGTGTAAACATTTATCAAATGCTTACTGTGCGCCAGGTACAGTTCTAAGTGCTTTGTCTATATGAATTAATTAAATGTCTCACAATATCCCAATGAGGTCGTCACTCAAGTGATGCCTGCTTTACAATAGAGAAAGCCATGACGCAGATTAGGTAACTTGCCTAAGGTCACACCTTGAGGATATCTCTGTCTCTTGATACAGTATCTAGTGGGTACACACAAAAGAGGATGCTGAACATCCTACAGGGCCCAGTACCCATAATGAACCAACTGGCCCACAATGTTAATAGTGTGGAAGTTGAGACACCCTGGACAAGGCCGCAGTACCTTCCCAACACCATCTCCTGCTCTCTTTGCTTGCTCATCTCCACTGCTTCCTTACCTTCCTCAGCTTCACCATATCCTTGTCTTGCTCAAGGCCTTTGCATTAGCTCATTCTGTGGAGCTCAGCTCAAATGTCATTTCCTCGGAGAGGTTTTCCCTGACCATCCTATGTTGCTCTTCCTGCCAATTTCTTCTGTTTCTTCCTTTTATAGCAACTGCTACTCTCTGAAATTACCAGATAAAATTACTGTTTGTCTCCACATAAACATCTTGAGACGGGTATTGATTTGTCTTGCTCACAGCTTGTCAAGAACAGTGCCTGGCACACGGTGGGTATCAACCTTAATGTTTACTGAATGAATAAATGACTGCCAGGAACTGAGACTAAAGTGGTATGCAAAGTCTCCACCTTTATGGAGCCAATAGGTTACAGAATTAATCAGATGGTAAAGAAACAAGTAATTAAGCAAACAATAGGCCAGCCAGGTTAAAAACCTAAACTAACTTCTCATCCTGGGTAAATGAGGGAACTGTTTGTGACCTTCTATTTTTAGGATTTGGGTAGAGATGGCAATTAGCAGCGTCAAATCTCATTAGCTAGGTGCATGGTTGGGACGTAAAATTTCAAACTGCTCCTGGACGTAGGGCTAAAGGGCGGCGGGCTGTGATTCAGGCCTGAGGATGAGGCAGTGTCCAGGGCTGGGCTGCTTTTTCTCACGCGAGCAGAACTCCGAGGCCTTCTCCAGGCCGCGGAATAGACCCTAGGCCTCTGGCCTTGGCTCGTGCTGCAGGGGGAGGGTCGGCCATCCCCCATTCACCCCCGGCCTCCCCGGAGTACTCACCCCACCAGTCTCACTCGGTCGCTCGCTACCGTTGCTATAGCGCCCACGGCGCGCAGGGCGCCTGGCCGAGAGGAGCACGGGAAAAACACGGCAGGTCCCGTGGCCTCCTGGGAAATGTAGTTTTCCTTGCTCCCCAGCTTGTCGACTCGCCGCGTAGCGGACTACGCTTGCCCAGAGGTCGAACCTGGGAAATTCTCTGCCTGAAACCCCGAGGCGCTTGCGGGCGTCGCCGCGATGCATTCTGGGAGTGGTAGTTCTCTGGGCTGCGCAGGCGAATGGCTCCCGGCGGGAGCGGGACGCTGAGGGAACTACATGTAGGAGGCGGGGTCCAGGGCGAAGACTTTAGACGGCTCGTAGTGGCGAAGGCGGCTTTAGTGGCAGCATGAAGCGCACCCCGACCGCCGAGGAACGAGAGCGCGAAGCCAAGGTATGTCGGGCTCCTGGAGGTCTGGGGTTCTGCGTGAGCTGGGAGCTGGGCCCGGGAACCGGAGGGGCCTGGTTGCATGGCGATCGGATGCACGGTATTAAGTCAAGGGTTGACAGGGCCTTGTCAGGCAGGGACATGAAGCTATGCGGGGCTGGGGGGATGTTATATATTCATGCTGTTGAGGATGCAGGCCAAGTCCTGTTGGAGTGGCTCAAAAATGAGAATCAAGACATCCATTTTCTCGTCCTGCTTCTGCACCTATTCTTTGGTTAAATTTGTAGCCACCATCGTGCCTCAGTTTACCGGCCTGTCATTTGACTGCGATCATACCAGCTGTGCTTTCTCATTGGTAAAATTCTTGAAGGACTGAGATCGGCTTAGATGAAATTACCTGTGCAGTCGGATGTGTTTATTTGGTGCAGTTGTCTCAATGGCCGGCTGATAGAGCCTGTGTTTTTCAGCACGGTGGAGATGAATCTTTAACTACATTGCTGTGTTTTAAACCTTTGACGTTCAACTTCTGGTACTTGCCATTCCGTGAGATGACAATAACAGCGATAGCAATTTTTTTTGCTTTTGCTTTTTAGTATTTATTGTGTGTCAGGCACTGTGTTAGGTTCATAATATTTACATTATTTTATATTATCATCACAGTAGATTGCAAGATAGATATTTTACAGATGGAATAGCAACAGTCTTGTTTCACGGATGAAGAATTGATGTTTTCCTTTCCCTGGAAATTCAAGTCCTATTGATTTGTTGGAATATATTGGGCATCTGTCCACTTTTTCTTCCACCTCCACTACTTTGGACTAAGCTATGATACTTGTTCTATATCTTTTTAATGGATTGTTGCAGTAGCTTCCTTGTTTGGACTGTACTCACTCTGCACTAACTTAACTCCTGTTCCACCTTCTCTCCCCTTTCCCATCAACCAATCTCTTTTCCACACTGTAGAGTATAATCTTTTCTAAGTGCATATCTCATTATGTTCTTTTCCTCTCTCCTTTCTCTGCTAACCACCTGTTTAAATTCTTCTATGGCTTTGGTTGCTCTTAGGGTATAGACAAAACTTCACTTGCCCTAAAATGTCCTGCATGTGCCCAGATACCTTGGATACAATGCCACTGAACATGGCACTCTGCTCTCTGCCCATCAACTACTTTAGCTCTCTTAAAAGTCTCTCTTTTCTGTATTTCAGTTAGCCACAGGGCCTTTGCACATGGCTCTATGACAGGAATGCTGGCAGTGAGGATCATTGTTAAAGAAAATATACACAATTGTTGCTTTTCTAGAAAGTGAGTCTGGCTCGGTGCCTGTGGCTCAATCGGCTAAGGCGCCAGCCACTTACACATAAGGTGGCGGGTTCGAATCCCCAGCCCGGGCCCGCCAAACAACAATGACGGCTGCAACCAAAAAATGGCCGGGCGTTGTGGTGGGCGCCTGTGGTCCCAGCTACTTGGGAGGCTGAGGCAGGAGACTCGCTTGAGCCCAGGAATTGGAGGTTGCTATGAGCTGTGATGCCATGGCACTCTACCCAGGGGGAT
>CAUYQV010139361.1:0-10200 GCA_963574575.1 Galagoides demidoff | reverse complement strand
CGGAACTTCAAGCTATCGCCCTGGGTAGAGTGCCATGGCATCACAACTCATAGCAACCTCCAACTCCTGGGCTCAAGCGAGTCTCCTGCCTCTGCCTCCCAAGTAGCTGGGACCACAGGCGCCCGCCACAACGCCCGGCCATTTTTTTTGGTTGCAGCCATCATTGTTGTTTGGCAGGCCCGGGCTGGGGATTCGAACCCGCCACCTTAGGTGTACAGCACCTTAGCCGATTGAGCCACAGGCGCCGAGCCATGGATTGGAGTTGTTAAACCAGCAAATACAATGCAAATAATTCAAAACCAAAACAAAATTTAAAATCCACATCATGTGTGAGCCCAAGTATTTTGGATAAGGGATACTCAGGCTGGTAAATAGAGAATGGTGGAGAGAGGTGGAGAGTCAAGGATGGCATGTAGTCAGAAAGACCAAGTAAACGAGTAATGGCAGTGTAATTACACATTAGCATGGGTGGAGGCGTGCTCAAAGGAGAAAGGGACTTGCTCCTCTGGAGAAGAGATTATAGAGAAGTTGACTTTTGAGCTAGTGCTAAAGGCCAGAAGTATGTTAGGCAGAGATGGAAGGGAAAGGTGTCACACACAGAGGAACAGCATGTCGAAAGCATGGAGGCAAGAGGCTCACTTAATAGGGAACAGAGGGCAACGCTGCATGGCTGGAGCATTGATGGGGAGAGAGGTGAGGCTGACAAGATGGTTTGAAGTCTGAGTTTTAAAGGCTTTGAAAGTCCTGCTAAAAAGTTTGAACTTGGGCATACAGGCAATGGGAGCCACCAACTATTCTGGGATGGGACATGGACTTCAGAGACAAAGTGGCACCAGTGTGATGGGAGACATGGAAGAGGCAGTCTGAGAGTGGGGGTAGGAGCTGAGGGTCTGAGCCAAGTGGGAGGCCAAGGGGACCGCAGGAGGGGAAGACCCCGGATCAGCTGGGATCTGCCCAATGGCTCCTGGTTGTCAGGGGTGAGAAGATGATGGTGCTCTGTGCTGAAGTCAGCGGTGGGACAGCTGCTGGCTCCCCCCCCCCCCCCGGAAGGAAAAGCAAGGTTCAGAGCAGGGACTCACACAGCCCCTGAGAACACCCTCTCCCTTTCCTCTAGGGCCCTGCTGTCCTCCCTCCCCCTCTCCTTCCTTCCAGCCTCTTACTACAAGGAGCCTGCAGCCCAAGGCAAAAGTTTGGCAAACCCAGTCCCCAGGATTGAGTGAGTGAATGGGTCTTCTGTTCCTCCTCCACCCTATTTATGGAAACATCCAATGAGGGCCTACCTCGTCCAGCCACTGTGTTTTATGCCTGGCAACTGGATTGTCCAGCTATGGGATTGGAGGCTCAGTTGTCATTTGCTCAAAGTCACCTGGGCGGCAGCAGAGCCCTGACTCCAAAGCTCATGTTCTGTCTCCTCCATCCACAGTCTAAAGGCCAAGCTAGAAAGCCAGGCCTTAGGCACTGGTCACTGAACTCATCCCTGCCACCCTACCCTGCCTGTCCCATGGCTGTTGAAGGAGCATGGGAGGGGGGGGAATAGGCATCCATGCTAATAGGAGGGAACAGGGGGACCTGCCCTTCTGGTGAGGGAGGACATGACAGTTGGTCAGGACTGTAGGAGGAGGGCAAGAAGGCATCTACTGGGTCGTGGATGTGGGGGTGGAGTGTGATTATACCTCTCCACAGAGGAGACAGGCTGTGGGCACAAAAAGACTGACGCTATGCACAAGTGTGGCTTGTGCCTGATATATGATCTGTTTCTCCAAATGGCTTCATCTGGACCTGTTTGCTTACTGAGTTGTCCTTTAGCTGGGGATGTGCTGAGAAATTGGTCCTGGGGAAGCTAGGGCCAGGGGTCAGAAGTCAGAGGTCTGAGGTCTGGGGATGCTGGGACTCAAGGGTCGGGGAGGTGCTGAGCCATTGCTTTTGGAATTGTAGCTTCTCCTGGTCTCTACCCGACAATCACCACAGCCAAGCAGGGGAAGACAGGGACTTCCCTGTACGGGCACACAGGGACCTCTCCGTATGCAGGGACCTCTCCTCATGCAGGGACCTCTCCTCACTCAGCGACCTCTCCTCGCACAGTGACCTCTCCTCGCACAGCAACCTCTCCTCATGCAGCAACCTCTCCTCATGCAGCGACCTCTCCTCACGCAGGGACTTCTCATGCAGAGAGCACCTACCCAACCACGCAGCTGGACTCCATCTCGGCAAAGGGCACCCATCCTGTTCCCAGCAGCAGTCGCTCCAAGCCCAGGTGAGCCCCAGGCAAACAAGGTCATCTTTCAGGCCATCACTAAACCATAGGTGTCTTTGAGCAAATAAGAATGCAACACTCCTCTTGTCATGGCCACAGCCTGCAGCACAGAGAGCAGATTTCAGCCCCCATTCACCACACATAGGGCCCTTGAGCAGTGGATGACATGCACCACAGGAACCAGCAGCCCAGCTGCCCTGAGCACAAGCCCGCTCAAGGACAAGGTCCACCAAGACCACAGTCCCCACCTTACCCCCTGCCCCACCCTCAGGGATAGCCACTGAGTTCAGTAGCTTTTGCCTGTACATTTTGCCCTGAGCCCTGTGTCCAGCATGAAAATATGGAATCCAGTTTTGCTTACCCAACTGGAGTCCCAGCCTGAAGGATTGGCTCTTGGGGATTAAAACTGCACTCCGTTACTGACATCCAGGTAACTGCCAGCCTGTGCAGACTCAGCAGAAAGCGAAGCCAATGCTGGACGGTCAGCAATGCAGGGGGTGGGGGGGGCCCTTCCACACCAATCAGGGTTGACCAGGCATTGGGGCCCTGCACCCTCTGATCTCCTGGGAGAGACAAGGGACATGGCTGGACTCAGAAGAATGCCATGTTGCCCCACCTGCCAGTGCCAGGTGATGCCAACCCCCGTATAGGCCATGGCGAGCTTCCCAAACCTCTGTGCTTAATCTCTTCAAGTGTTAGCTGCTAAAGGTAGCTTTCTTGACCCATGCCTGGGACCCCAAAGGACATAAACTCTGGCTTATCTGGTGACAGCCACTAGGCTTTTGCATCTTACCCCCAGGGTTTCCATCCCTATGGTCCGCATGTTGGCCCCGGTCCTGGTGTTGTTTACCCTTCTGCTGGCCACAGGCCTGATCGCCCTGGGAAGCCGTGTACTCCGCTGGAGAAAGGAAGGTAACCAAGGGCAGGTGGGCAGAGGGTGGGAGGCAAGCAAGCAGGGGCCGTTGGGTAGAGGGTGGGAAGCAAGTGAACAAGAGCAGGTGGATGGAGGGATGGAGGCAGGCGAGCAAGGGCAGGTGCGTGGAGGCCACTGAGATATGGGCATTAGGAGCCTGCTCCTCTCTGCTAAGGAAACTGAGGCAGTCAACCTTAGGAAGAAGCAATTCAGATAGAGAAGTGAGAGTATGAGGGGTTCTCAGCTTCTTCCTGTCTATCCAAGCCCATTAGTCACTTCTCTCCCTATCCTTCCCAGTGAATCCACGTCCTGTGTGTACAGAGCCAGCTCCTATGTGGGGACTGACTGCCAGGGGAAATGCAAGACCGAGCACTTAAACCTGAGCAAGACAGACACAGTGGCCCCATTGCTGCCACTGGGCCTCTGAAGGTGCTCAGTCCCTTTCCTAGGCTCACTTCAAATCCCTGCTCTGTCACCCTTTAGCTATGTGACCTCAGGCAAGTCACCTAATTTCCTTGAGCCTCAGTTTCCTTAAATTATCAATGTACACCAAACAGAAATAGCATACCAGCCACATAATGTAATTTAAAATGTTGTAGTATGAGCGGGTATGGTGGCTCATGCCTGCAATCCTAGCACTTTGGGAGGCTGAGGGAGGAGGATAGTTTAAGCCCAGGAGTTCAAGACCAGGTGGGCAATAGTGAGACACCATCTCTACAAAAAATGTAAAAAGTAGTTGAGTGTGGTGGCACACACCTATAGTCACAGCTACCCAGGACACTTAGGCAGGAAGATCACTTCAGCTCAGGACTTTGAGGCTACAGTGAGTTATGATGATGCCACTGCACTCTAGCCTGGGCAATAAAGTGAGACCTTATCTCCCCCACCAAAAAAAGTTAAATCAAAAAATAAATACTATGGCTCAGTGCCCATAGCACAGTGGTATGGCACCAGCCACATGCACCGAGGCTGGCAGGTTCGAGCCTGACCTGGGCCAGCTAAACAACAACAACAAAAATAACCAGGCATTGTGGCAGGTACCTATGGTCCCAGCTACTTGGGAGGCTGAGGCAAGAGAGCTCATTGCTTAAGGCTCATCACTTAAGCTCACGAGTTTGAAGTTGCTGTGAGCTGTGACACTATGGCACTCTACCGAGGGTGACATAGTGAGACTCTGTCTCAAAAAATAATAAATAAGTAAATATTACATACATAAATTTTCTAGTAGCATATGAAAAAAAGTAATGAGGCTCGGCGCCTGTGGCTCAATTGGCTAAGGCGCCAGCCACGTACACCTAAGGTGGCGGGTTCAAGTCCTCAGCCCGGGCCCGCCAAACAACAATGACGGCTACAACCAAAAAATGGCCGGGTGTTGTGGCAGGCGCCTGTGGTCCCAGCTACTTGGAAGGCGGAGGCAGGGGACTCGCTTGAGCCCAGGAGTTGGAGGTTGCTATGAGCTGTGATGCCATGGCACTCTACCCAGGGGGATAGCTTGAGGCTCTGTCTCAAAAAAAAAAAAGAAAAAGAAAAAGAAAAAAAGTAATGACATTAATTTTAATAATATATTGATAGTTTCTTTAACAATATAGGCAAAACATCATCATTTCAACATGGAATCAATGTAAAAATATTAATAATACATATTTCACATCCATTTTTTCAGACTAAGTCATCAAAACCCAAAGTAATTTGAAGTAGTCAAAAGGCCACATGTAACTTATGGCTCTGGTGCTGGATGGCACAGATCAAAAGGATTAACTGAAGTAACAGTGCTAAGAGTTATCTGTGCCAGGCAGTGTCTGCAGCTCTTGTTGCTAATCTCCTCTTATTTCCTTTAATCTCCATAGCACTGCAGAGTATACCCATTTACAGGGAAGGAAACTGAGGCACAGAGTAGTTAAGCAGCTTGCCCTGTGTTTGCACAGCTAGGTGGAGGGGATGCCAAGAAAGTGTCTTAATGTCATCCCTGAAGGTTGCTGGGGGTGTGGTAGGGGGTCCTGTCTCCTCCTTGAGTGACCACAAGAATGAAATGTCAGGGTGCCGGCCATATACACCAAGGCTGGCAGGTTTGAACCTGGCCCGGGCCAGCTAAAACAACAATGACAACTGCAACAAAAAAATAGCCAGGCGTTGTGGCAGGTATCTGTAGTCCTAGCTACTTGGGTGGCTGAGGCAAGAGAATCGCTTAAGCCCAAGAGTTTGAGGTTGCTGTGAGCTGTGACACCATGGCACTCTACCCAGAGCAACAGCTTGAGACTCTGTCTCAAAAAAAAGGAATGAGATGTCAGCTTTACCTATCTGCCCAGCACCCCTTAGAGAAGTTCAGGAGGGAGCACATAGGGTGGGGCCATTCCTAGTGACAATCTCAGAGCTGCTTAGCACCCTGCTTCTCAAACTGCAGTCCCCTGCTAGCCTATTAGAAATGCAGACTCTCAGGCCCCAGCCCAACCTACTGAGTTAGAATCTGCATTGTAACAAAATTTCCAGAGGATCCTGTATGCACATTAAGATTTGAGAAGCAGGCTCGGCGCCTTGTAGCACAGCAGTTACTGAGCCAGGAACAGACACTGAGGCTAGAGGGTTTGAACCCAGCCCAGGCCAGCTAAACAACAATGACAACTGCAACAAAAATATAGCCAGACATTGTGGCAGGCGCCTATAGGCAAGAGAATCGCTTAAGCCCCAAAGAGTTTGCGGTTCTGTGAGCTATGATGCCATGGCTCTCTACCGAGGGTGACAAAGTGAGACTCTGTCTCAAAAGAAAAGAAAAAAAAGGTTTGAGAAGCAACAACCTTAGCACACAGATTTATTTCCCCAGCCAGTTTTAGGCCCTGTCCAGGTGATCTCCACGTACTGAGCTGAAAGGGGCTCCTCTGCCCAACCTGCCTGCCAGCTCCCTCTGGGAAGACCCTGCTCCCAGAAAGGCCAGTCTACCTCTCTGGGAGCAGCTGCAGGCTATTCCTGGCTACTCCTAGCTTCAAGGTGCTCCTTCTATGTCTCTTTCAGCTCAACTGGCCTCCAAGACACAGGGGAATGAGAAGGTCTACCTCTCACACATGGTAAGAAAGGGAGCAGGCCAAAGTCCAGGCTCAAAGCCCCCAGGGGCCAGAAGTCCAGACTCCTGGGCCTGCCTCTGTGTCTTCCTACCTGGTCTTCCATGTCTGACCTAGAGGCAGGCTTGCTCCCCAGCCTGGAGGAATGTGTGTGAGCCCCGAGACCAGCCCTTCAGGTGTGAGCCAGATGGAGTGCCCCTCCACCCCTGATTTGCCACCAGGTGCCAGCCAGGGTGTGCACAAGATGCCATGTGAGGATCCCTCCCCCAGGCACCTGCTTCCTACCCTCCCCATCCCCTTAAGAATCAGAACATCAGAACTGGATCCTGAGGAAGCCTTTCAGATCATCTAGTCCAGGCTTCCTCTCAGTTTGGAGCAAACCTTTCCAGAACATTCGGGGATCAGATAGCTGTCCCAGGCCCCAGGCCCAGCTGAGCCCTATAGAAGTGGGGCCAGGGACTCTGACAGTATCCTGGAGTATGACAATACAGATGCTAGTAGTTTTTAGTGCTTTTATAAGAAGCAAAAAGATGAAATTGAGGCCCAGAGAAAGTTATGTTATTACCCAAGGTCACACAGGACCCAGATTTCTCAAGTCCCTGCTCTTCTCTTTCCAAAATACCCTGATGTTTTCTTTGAGTCTTCCTTGGCTCTGAGACCGAGGTGGAATGGCTGCCAGGGGGATGAGGGGGTAGAGAGAATGGAGGTCCCAGTTCCCATCTTTCTGGAGCAGGGAATTTGCCCTAAGACTACTCAGCAAGAGGAGACCATGCCCTCCCATGCCAGCATCCCCACACATGGGCCTGCAGCATCATAGCGCAGGAAGCAACCCCACCCTCTTGCCTGGCCCAGCCCCTCCCCCCTCATCTGTTTACCAAGATACCTCCACTCTGATTCCCTTAAATATGGGGCAGGAAAGGGGGGCTAACATTACCTTCTTTCCTGGCGCCAGTGAGGACAAAAGACTCTGGCCTGATCTCTCCAGGGAGGGTCTGGGGTAGGAATGGGACCTTGGCCTGTGACTTAGGAAGCAGCTGTTATAGTATCAGGAAGTCCAATAAGGCCAAAGGGGGTACAAGGGACTGAGGGAAAAGTCATAGAGACAGATGGATGGATGGGTGGGAGTCACAATGGCCACCGCAAGAGCCCAACCTCCTGGCTGTGCATCCTGTGGCCTGGGGCTTACCCCACTCAACTCCAGAGTGGGGGTTGGTTATGGGGAGGCCAAGGGCACCTGTACCACTACATCTTCCCATGATGCTATTTCTACCTACTCCAGGAAGGGCTGCCTTGGAGTTTTTCCTGCCCGAGGCACCTGGCCCGGCCCTACTGAGTTGGGAAGGGACAGGAAATAGCAAGGGACCAGTGAGCAAAAGGGCTCTAGGGGGCAAGATGTTGGAAGAAAGCTAGAAGAGACCCCCTGAAAGGGCCCACATGGGAGCTAAGCGTTCTTCCCCTCTGCACCCCTCCTGCCTTGCCCTCTCCCTCCCATGTTTCCCTCCTTTTGCTTGTGCTCGGCTTACCATCCCTGCTGCCAAGAATGCGCTGTTCTGACTGAGTCTCTATTACAGCCCCTGGGGAATGGCCGAGACCCAGAGTACGCTATGATCCACCATGCAGGGCCCACTGGGCCCCTCGCCAGACCGGAGCCCTCTGCCAGCCTCTACACAGAGATCCAGTACCTAAGCCAGGTGTGGAGAGAAGGGCCTGAGGGTCTGGGGCCATCTTACCTGACTCCCCTCTGACAATGTTAAAAAGTCAGGGAGGCTCTTTCTTAGCAACCTCTCCCTAAAGTTTACACCCCTGCATCTGCCCACCTACCCCATTGTAGACAAAAGCTGAGGCCATTTCACCCAGGAAGCCAGGGCTCTTGGCCTCATATCCTCTTTTATTCCAGTCCATAAAATTCTCGAATAGCTTGTTGGGAGTCTCAGCACAAAGAGCCCTGGGTTGGCAGGATGCCCACAGCTGTGGCCAGACCCTGGCCTGAGGCCTTGAAGATTCTTTCCAGGGGAGGGGTGAATAGAGGGTGCAGAGGAACACAAGTGAAAGCCTGGGGGTTCTGGGGAGGAGACATTGTAAGGTCCTGTGACCCTGCAGATGGACCTGCAGAGGCTTGGCTGGGGAATGCACCAGCTACCTGGAGACGACCCCTAGCTGGGTTCTGCTTCCCAACCCCCATTCTTGTCTTTACAGACTACAGAGGAAGAGGAAGCCACTTCCCTGGCCCCCCAAGGGGACTTGATCCCAACGTCCCCCCTCCACACGTGTGAGGAGGAGCTGGGCTTCTCCAAGTTCATTTCCGTATAGCTGCAAAAGGCCCTCCTGGCCAGATGGCCATGAAGCTGAATAGCTGGTTCTACACTAATTCCCATAGCTTCCTGCCTCAGCCTCAGAGTCCACCTGCCAGACTCCAGGGCTCTCTCTACACACCTCCAGCTGCCCTCCCACATGCCCCCACCTGACCTAGAAGCATTTCTCAGCCCTGGAGCCTGGTGTGGTGGCCTCACAATTGCAGCCAGAGACTGGGACCTGCCCGTATGTGCACATGCCTGAGCAGGGCACATGGCAGCCAGATCCAAGCCGGGCAAGGCTCAGTGCATCTGGTCCAAGCTTGTGTCTGAGCCCAGGACTCTGCATATCTGAAAAGTGCCTGCAGCGATTCTCACATCAAGTTTGAAGACCAGTAGGCCTGATGAATATGCAGACCCTTTAGCTTAGAGTCAACAGTTGGTAGACTCCCCAGTCAGGCCTTTGGAAAAATGGTGGAGAAAACCTTGGCTCCTTCTTTGTCTGGGAGGGGTCACTTCCCAGTGGGTTCTCATAGCTGGGAAAGGAAACCAAGTGGCTGAGTGAGGGTCTAAAAGGGAGAAGAGAGGTAACAGGGCAGAAACCTGAAGGGGACCCTGTGTCTAGCCCCCTACAGAAGGGGTAGGAGGTGGGGGTAGCATAACAGAACTACTGGGTTTTTTTCCTTTTTCTATTTTATTTAAAAAGTGAAATGATGGCTGCTTAGTATGCAAAACTTAGAAAGATGGGAAAGCAAAGAAAAGAAGAAGCCAAAGCAGCCCATATTCTCACCACTCGGCAGAGACGATCATTATTTCATCTTGTATTTCCTTCTACTCTTTTTTTCTTCACATTAATTTTCTGGTGTTTATTTTTTTTTAACAGAGTAATTATCTTGTATATTCACTTTTGCATCTTGCTTTTCTCAATTATTCCATCGTAAGCATTTCTCCATGTTTCACAAACCTGTTATAAATAAAATGTTCATCAGCTGAGCTGCATAATATTTCATTCTATCAGTGTGCCTCAAGTTATTTAACTGATTCTCTACCACAGACTATTTCGTTTGTTTCTATTTCTGTTATTGTAAATAATTGGGTAGTGAATCTTTGCCCAGGGATTTGTCCACATTGAAAATTTTCTTTCTTGCTTTCCTTTTTGAGAGACAGAGTTCCACTTTGATACCCTCAGCCTTGGCATCACATCTCACAGCAACCTCAAACTCTTGGCCTCAAGCAATTCTCTTGCCTCAGCCTCCCAAGTAGCTGAGACTACAGGCACCTGCCACAACACTCAGCTATTTTTTTGTTGCAGTTGTCATTGTTTAGCTAGCCTGGGCTGGGTTTGAACCCACCAGCATCAGTGTATGTGGCCAGCACTCTTTTTTTTTTTTTTTGGAGACAGAGTCTCACTCTGTCACCCTGGGTAGAGTCCCATCGGTAGCTCACAACAACTTCAAACTCTTGGGCTTAGGGATCATCTTGCCTCAGCCTCCCAAGTAGCTGGGACTGCAAGCAACTGCCATGACGCCTGGATTTTTTTTTTTTTTCTTGAGACGGAGCCTCAAGCTATCCCCCTGGGTAGAGTGCCATGGCATCACAGCTCATAGCAACCTCCAACTCCTGGGCTCAAGCAAGTCTCCTGCCTCAGCCTCCCAAGTAGCTGGGACTACAGGTGCCCGCCACAACGCC
>CAUYQV010139360.1:0-17783 GCA_963574575.1 Galagoides demidoff | reverse complement strand
GTTTCAGTCTTGAGAAAATTCTTTAGCCCTTTAACACCAGAATTTTCTCAACTACAGAAAAAAATAGATAATTATAGTCAAACGGTAAATAAGACTCTTTAGCCAAACTTCCTGGGTTCAAATGTGGTTTATCTACTTAGTAATATTATAACCTTGGACAACTTAACTCGTCTAAGTTTTAAATTCTCTATCTGAAAAATGGGGATAATCACAGTATCTACCACAGAGCATTCTTCTGAAGATCTAATGAGATAATAATCCACATAAACTACTTAAACAACATAGGGAAGGACCAATAAATGTTATTACTACTTGGCTGTTTTTCAGAAATCTGGTATTGAATAAAAAATAATGGTACAAGGCTGTTCTGAAAACTATGGAGCATATTACAATGTTTAAGGTTCTAAGAAACTCATCACTATTTTGCTTAGGACTGTGTCATTCAAGGAAGTTAAAAAGTACTTGCACAACTAGGCCAATAACCATATATAATTTATTAACTACTTATAAACACTAAAAACATAGATCAAAGGTATCCCTTTGTAAAGTGCTACAGTGTGACTGTCTTTGTGGACACAGTAGGAAAGAAATCTGATGTTGTTTAGAGTCTGTCTGCATAGGATCGGTAAGCGCTGATTTTTTCCGATATGGCTCAGTTTTGAAAAGCCCTTTTTTAAAAATAATCACCAATGTTTTATACCCTGTTGGGGTATAAAAGTTACTTTTTTTTTTCCAATTGGCAAAACCGTGCCATAAAGTGAAAAAACAGTTCCTACCTGACCCTTTCTAGGCTGGCTCCATGCTCCAGTGGGCTCTGTGGTGGTCGGGCCAGTACCAGCAGACTCCACAGGGTGCTGTCACTCTGAGCAGGAGCCAGCAGCCCATGACTTCAGGGACCTGAAATGGAAAAAAAGAGTTGGGCTTAAAATCAGCTATATGTTCAATGCCTCTGCCACAGCTGTGGAGGGCATTCTTCTGATAAGCGTACATACAGCTCATTCAAAACCATGAATGTTACCAACCTTAACTGGCCTTGATAAAAGGACATACAGAAGCAGTAAGTAAAATACTGTACTTAAGATAGTACATTATTAAGTGTACTGCTCTCCTCAGGAGTATAAAAAATTTACATAAACAGTATCGTCTAATCTGTTTTTACACTGTTTCTATAAATTAAGGTAGGCCACACTAAATAAATCAGTAATTGGAAAACTGAGGCATAAAGCACCAATGACCTGTCAAAGGTCATCCTGTCAGAGGGTCAGGGACAAATAAGTCAGCTAGTCTAACATCCAGTAACTGATATAATGAAGCCAAATTCATCTCTATAATTTTTTTTTTTAAATCAATGAATGATTTTGTTATGATCTATATTTCCTAAACAAATTATGATGTGGTATCAGGTAGTCTAGGAAAAAAGGTACTTTTTAAATACTAAAAAGTCAGCTCGGCGCCTGTGGCTCAAGTGGCTAAGAGGCCAGCCACATACACCTAAGGTGGCAGGTTCAAATCCAGCCCGGGCCCACCAAAACAACAATGATGGCTGCAACCAAAAAATAGCTGGGCATTGTGGCGGGTGCCTGTGGTCCCAGCTACTTGGGAGGCTGAGACAGGAGTACTCGCTTGAGCCTGGGAGTTAGAGGTTGCTATGAGCTGTGATGCCATGGCACTCTACCCAGGGGGACAGCTTGAGGCTCTGTCTCAAATAAATAAATAAATAAATAAAAAGTAAAAATATTTTTAAGTGATATATGCTGACTTTATAAAATTATATTTTGGGCAATTAATTCTGAAGGATTATCATTTATAGGTGTCAAAAATTCTTTTACAGCACTGGTTTTCAAACTTTGGCTCTAAGGCTTACAGGGGAGCCTTAGAGGGAGCATGAGGAGCAAGAAGCTGGGTCATTTCTCCTTATCTCCCTTCATGTGGAAGTTACAACAGTGTCATTTTTATATATTTTATATAAGACTCTGATGACAAACAGTTCGAAGCTAGAATAAAAAAGAAAAGAAAATCCACTGTTTAAACATCTTCTAACATCTACATCAGAGGTCCTCAAACTTTTTAAACAGGGGGCCAGTTCACTGTCCCTCAGACCCCTGGAGGGCCAGACTGTGGGCCCCAGGACGAGTTGGAGGCTAAGCAGGACAGGCAGCGGCAGCAAAAACATCTGGCAGGCCAGATAAATGTCCTCAGTTGGCTACATGTGGCCCATGGGCTATAATTTGAGGACATCTGATCTACATCATACAGCTCATTTTAAACAATAATTTGAAACTAAAGGTAGTATCGTTTGGAGCCTTGGGATGATGTTTTAGTCTACAACTGCCAAGAAATGTTGATAATATTAAATTGATGGTCTGATATCACTTTCCTATAGAAATTAGCTTAGCCTTTCACAAAAGATTCCCATGAGTCTCATATTTTAAAAAGAGAATGAAATGTTTGCCCATGTAATAATTCAGAAATTGTTTCTATTCTTATTAAAATTTCTTAGATTCTATTTTT
Source organism: Galagoides demidoff (assembly GCA_963574575.1). Classification (NCBI taxonomy): domain Eukaryota; kingdom Metazoa; phylum Chordata; class Mammalia; order Primates; family Galagidae; genus Galagoides; species Galagoides demidoff. The sequence continues at coordinate 15,272 of CAUYQV010139360.1, read as the reverse complement.
ATTTATTTTATTTTTTTGAGACAGAATCTCATTTTGGCACCCTCAGTACAGGGCCATGGCATCATGGCTCACAGCAACCTCTAACTCTGGGGCACAAGTGATTCTCTTGCCTCAGCCTCCTGAGTAGCTGGGACTATAGGCGCCTGCCACAATACCCAGCTATTTTTAGAGACAGGGTCTTAGTCTGGCTCAGGCTGGTCTTAAACCTGTGAGCTCAGGCAATCCACTGCCTTGGCCTCCCAGAGTGCTAGGATCACAGGCATGAGTTGCCATGCCTGGCCAAAATTTCTCAGATTCTAAATCACAGTAATGTCTCCTTTGAACATCTTATCCCTAAAAAACTTACAAAGGTGAGATGAGAGAAATAACATTATTGATGTCATCACTTGTTGATAACTCTAATGATATAAAGGTATAATGAAAAAATATGTGAGAAATGTATATTCTTTTATTATTAACAAATTAAAATCCAGAATGCTAATTTTGGTGCTTTCTGCACTGAGACAGTAGTAACATCTACCATAAGAGAATGAATCAATTAATGTCTATAGTACATATACACAAAATGGCATCTAATCATTATATGTAAGTTTTCATTGTTATTCAATTAAAATCTATCCCTCTGTTGAATTTCATAAATTTTCTATTCTTTATAATTTATATATTCTGAAATAAAGAATCATGCACTAAGCCAACTCATTTTTCCTCATACTCAAAATTTACTAAATGGTCAAAGTACAAAGATTTATAACAAACTTGCAACACATTAACTGTTCTTAAAGTTTTAAATTACCCTATAATGTTGTGACATATGAGGACAAGAAGATGAGAAAAGGCAGCACTAGTAAATGAACCCAAGGCGTATTAGATTTTTTTGTATATTAAAAGCATACAAAATAGATGGAAATACCTTGTAGCTGAAGGGAGAAACATATACTATGTAGTACATATTAGAAGCCATTAGTGCTCAATGATAGTAATAACATTAAAAGCTTCTAATATTGGTCCACGTAGGCAGTCTCAAAAGCCCAAGAATAAAGATGTTGTTTTCTGTTTTTTCTTTTTGAGACAGGGTCTCACTCTGTTACTCAAGCTAGAATGTAGTGGTGACACAGCTCACCGCAACTTTAACCTCCTAGGCTTGAGTGATCCTCCTGTCTCAGTTAGCCTCCAGAGTAGCTGGGACTATAGGTGCATAAAATTCATCCAGATAATTTCCAAGAATGTTGTTTAATGACAAAGAAAAGATAAAATGTTTCTCAACTTCAAAACTGGAAAGGTATCTACCTGACTTTAGCTTTTTAAAAAGCTTATAAAAAATACAGTGGTTTCCAAACTAAATACTATTAATATTTAATTAGAATAATATTTAGAATTGGGAAGACATCATTTTATTTCAAAGACCATATAATCCCCTTTAAAGTTTTCTGATTCTGCTTCAATTCAAATTAGTGAGCTAAATATGAAAGATTAGTAAGTCTCAAAATATTTTCCTTATGTCTATAATGTATACTTCTTCCCGGCAAATGTAGACAGTTTTCTTTAATACTCAAATTCACTTTAATACTTGGCTTGATATCTGCTAAATTTCAGTATTAAAAAAAATCATATATGTGGAGACAGTTTTTCTTTTTGTTGATTTTTATGTTTCATAACTTTTTAACCTTCAAAATACATTGGATAGTTTTATATATACACAAAATCATAGCAAAATGTTTTATTATTAAATGTCATTATTGTAATCTGATCCCCTTATTTTTGTTAGTTGTAAGTACAGGAAAAGGTATCTCTATACAAAAAAAAAATCAGAGGCATCTTTACCTGATATTTCCTCTATTAATACAGAATTAAAAATCAAGTCCAAGAATCATCTGAAACATATCTATATTACAGTGATTTACATCTATTTTATTTTACCACAGTATTATATAATGTGCTTTCATTATCATAGCATAATAGATATTTATAAAGATGAGGTTGTCCAATTCTACCAACATACAAATTAATTCTAAGTAATTAAGTCAGGAATCTCAAAGTAATTAATGCCCAACTCATCACTCCTCATGGTAGCAATACAAAGCAGATCAAACAAATCAAACAAAGTATTATAAATTCATCAATATGAATCATCAGAATACCATGGGTGTCCAACCTGTGGCCCATAGGCCAAATGCAGATATTATGAGGACTGTGGTGGCGGATACCTGTATCATGAAAGTTATGGGTGGACCTTTGTTTTGTTTGCTCATTAGCTTTCATTAGTATTTGTGTATTTCATGTGTGGCCCAAGACAATTCTTCTTCTTCTAATGGGTGGCAGAGAAGAAGAAAAAAGATTGGACACCCTTGATTCCTGTTCCTAAATGAAGATTCATAGCACCTACTATATAGTATGTATACTACAGAAAATTTATCATACCTATCATCCATCTTGAAAACCTAAGTAAACAAATTATTTTGTGCTGTATCTTTCATTAATTCTTTCAACAAATGTTTATTGTGCATGAGCTTTCTGGTCATAAAATACCAGGCCATTAAGATACACAATCAAAAAAAAAGAGTGGCATAGATTATTACTGTACTATCAGAATTTTATAGCAGAAGAATAGGGACAAGAGATTCTAGAGTACTTTTGCTGCCCTACATAAAAGTAAGTTGATTATGTATAGAAAGAACAGAAAGCAAATATTGAAAATTTTCAAATAATGACAAAAGGGAATGATCAAGTCAGCATGCTGGTATGGTCAACCAATACTACGATTCTAAAATCTAGCATTAAAGGTTTGTGAAGGAATACTGGTTAACTTCCAAAGAGGAAGAAGAAGAAGAGCTAGGAGCCATAAGCACAGATTCATTTCAGCGTATAGGAAACTTCCATAGAAATATCAACGCAGGCTCTAAATTTACTAAATATTAGAAAGCAGCTCATCAGTTATAAAAGTAAAAAATATTTGTCCCTCTCCAAATATACTACAAATAAACCAATGGATTATTTTATATTCATCTCTCTGGCAAATGCTGCTGCCAGTCTTTCCCTGTAATGTGATACTGAACACCACCATACGCAAGGGAGGGAGAGATAAGCTGCAAGCACATTAGTTCTCTTCTTGAATGGGAAAAGGGATTATTACACAGCAGTATTAAAAAACAATTCTACCAGTTGCTTAAGGACACTTGACATAAATTAACCTGATGCATGAGGGTCCTGTGACGAGCCCTCATGAGAAGACTGATCAGAAGTGGAAGGCTGTTGCTGGGTATGTGCAGCTAGTTCTTGCTGCTTCTGCTGCTCAGCCTTCTTAAGCCTCAGTTGTTGCAGGCGCTTACGAAGCAAAGCTATCTCAGGCCCCCTTAAAAATTCTGACACAAATAGGAAAAGAAAGGTGAAAAGATAGTAATAACAAAGAAATAATGAGAATTTACACATTAAAGAGAAGGATATAAATAAAACACAAGGCTTGCAGGAATACTAAAAAACAAATTACTAATAAAAAAGAAATTACTGGTCATTAAATTATGATATAAACTATACACACACAAATGCTTCTCTTTAACTATGATGAATTAGACACAATTATTTCTCTAAGACTATTTTAAGTAATTAAAGCAGAATGAAAATAAAGTTCTCCATAAACAAAAGATTTAAAACTGAACATTCCTTTCTTCATTTATTTTATCTCTTTTTACAACAAAATGACACTAGGAAAGAAACAAAAACTGAAAAATAACAGTTAACTCATCTAATCTATATATAAAAATTTAAGTTACATCATTAATTTCAATCAAGCAATAATTAAAATTCAACCAAAATGATGAAAAAGTTATGAATTTAAAAACAACTCTTAGAATTTATTAGAGAGCTCTCTTCAACAAAATGTTTCCTTCTTTTTTTTGAGACAGAGTCTTACTATGTCGCCCTCAATACAGTGCCATGGCATCATAGCTCACAGCAACCTCCAACTCCTGGGCTTAAGCAATTCTCTTGCCTCAGCCTCCCAAGTAGCTGGAACTATAGGCGCCTGCCACAACGCCCGGCTATTTTTTGGATGCTGTTGGCATTGATGTTTAGCAGGCCGGGGCTAGGCTCGAACCCGCCAGCTTTTAGGTGTTATGTGGCTGATACCCTACTCAATGACCTACAGGTGCTGAGCCAACAAAATGTTTCTTTTTATGTTAGAATTGTCATTTACTTTTCTTAAGTTCAAAAAGGTTGACATAATCATTAATATTTTCTGACATTTACCTGAAGAAGTGATCACAGATGAAAAGCAGAAAAATAACATGAAGATCTGCAAAGAAATAATTACTGAGTGCCTACTATATCTGAGGCACTGTATTAGATGCTGGGGCTAAATAAAATACTAAACAAAACCGTCCTTGTTCCTATGAAGTTTATGTTCTGAGGGAAAAACAGACATCTGCAAACAGACACACGCACTGCACATGTAATGCTATATGCATGTGTCTGTGTCATGGGAGGACCATTGCTATGAATTAAACTGGCAGGTAAGGTAATAAAGGGGATAGAGACGGTAGGAGAGGGGTTGTTGTTTTATATGTTTTATATGTGGTCATTAAAGAAAGCCTCTCTCATAAGATGCCACATGAACAAAGACCTCAAGGACATATGGGAGTAAATCAGATGTACGTGCAGGGGAGAGTGTTCCAAGTGCAAATAGGGGGAGGGCAGCAAATGCAGATGCTCAGGGTGCAAGTGCATCAGGATAGAAATATATTTTAAATGTAAAGGCAAAATTCACTGTTAGTTTGGATGTAGAATGATTTCTGAAGTTTTTGGCCTAGGTTAACAGGAAAAACAGAGTTTCCATTTATTGCAAAAAAGGATGAAAGAAAAATGAGCCATCTTGGAGAAAAAATAGATATCCAAATGGAAAAATTAATTAAATTTGGGTATCACTGGTAATGTTACTTTGAGCACCCTAAAGAGTAAGTAATGATAGAGAAGAGGTCTAAGAACTGAACTCTGGAGCACCCCAATGTTTAAGAAGAAGAAGAACCTCTACAAAGCCAGAAAGAGGGGCTAGAGCACTGACTGATCAGAGTGCTGTAGGCTGTGATGAAATTGGGTCCAAAAGGATGGAGTAAACAACTGTGTCAAATGCTGTTAATATATTGGAAAAGACATTGAGATCTAACCACTAGAATTTTTGCCATGGAAGACTTTGATGAACTTGACAAGAACTGTTTCAGTGAAATAACCAGACAAAACCCTATATGCAGCAGGTTCAAAAAAAAAGAGAGGTAATGAAGTAAGACACAAATCATATATATTCAATGTAGAAGTCTTATTAGTGGAAAACAGAAATAAAATGACATTTGTCAGAGGCATAAAGAATTGAGGGAGTTTTGTGTATTTTAGTTTGAGAAATAGTACACGTTTGTATTCTGATGGAGAATGTTTAATTGGGGAGAGGGGGAAGGTCATGCCTAGAAAAAAGTGGGTAACTGCAAGAATACGGTCCTAGAGCAGATCCAAGGAGTTAAGTGCCAATGGACAGGACAGGAGGAACTGATTTTGAGAGTTATGTAAAAACTTCATTACCTATTAAAGAGAAGGCAGAGACTTTGGGTAGAAATGGTAATAATAGCTGTAGATTTAGTGGTAGGACCATGCACAATTTCACTGTGACACCAGTATCAGATTACACAATCTATCAAATAACTTTCAGTCTCTCATATATAGATTAAAAGGGTGTAAAATGTGGTTTACTCTTTCAGAAATCAATAATGCCAGACACAAACTTCTTGTTACCAAGCCTATATCTATAAAGAATTCTATTCAACTAGCCAATTGATAGTTAAGAGCTAATCAATAATTCAAGTATGATCATAGTATCTCATTGTTAATTGTTCCTAGAAAATTCTTTAGTCCCATGTGATAGATATTCACTGACAAACCATGCTGATGGTCAATGACACAGTGCCTTCTTTTTAGGAATATACAGATATCTTATTTCTAGTTGGCATTACAATAATGCTCTTAACAATATAAAAGTATTATCATGTAGCCACAAGGTCTGTCATTTTACCCTTCAAAGGAAATCTACCGCAAAGAGAGTACATAAATGTCACATGTTGCTTAAAAAGCAGAAAATCAATGAATTTCACTGGATTGTAAACCTTCTCTTGAGTTGCCAAATGTTTTGAAATTATATAAGTCTCTATCCTAGAACCACTTTAGGCCCTAGGGGCATGCAGTAATGCTGTACAACTGGGAAACCTAATATTTAGTTATGATAATCTTATGAGCCATTTATTCAATATTTCCAGGGCTTTTAAAAGAAGACTTTGCTTGTCTACCTTTAAGGCTATTTATATGGTTAAAAAAAAAAGAGGCTCTAGGAAGAAAAGTCATCACATAGTTAAAAGGCAAGTATTGAATTTAAAATTTTAACCAGACATACCAGATTAAAGAAGTTCTGCTACCAGCTTGAAATACTGAAGCAGTTAGGATGTACATACATTACATCCTCTTAAGAAGGTATACACAATCACGCACAATCTATAAATGTGGATGAATGCTTGGAGAATTAGCTTTTGTTTAACATAAGCCAAACTGAAAAATGGGTAGAAGGAATACCTCAGGTTAAAATTTAAAAACAATAAAAACTCAACAAGGTTATCAAAAACTACTACAGGAAAACTGTACCTCCATCTCCTGAAACTACTAACCTTATTCTTAGTTTCTTCTGAAAGACTTCAGGCTATTCTCCCTAATGGCTTAGTTCTGCTGGCATGATTCCTGCCTCTACAATTTCTATGGTCCCTGTCCTGGGCTCTAAATCATTTTATATCTAATTTGATGTACTTTCTCTGCCTGTTACCAATCTGTCTTTCTATTCTAACTCGTTTTTTGTCTGGTGATCCTTGTACATTCTTTCTCCTGGGACTGGTCACTCCTTTGCTCATTTCCAACTTTCTCTGATTTCCTCTTTAGTTTTTCCACTTGTTTCTAATCTAAAAATGGCCTATACCTAGTCTGACTAGATTCTGATTCCATTTAAGGAAACTGCAATCTAGATTTCAGGCTTTGAAAAGTTTGCTTTGATAAGCTGTATAATAGAGTTCTTACTCCCCAGCAATCTTTCTATCAAGCTCAATTTAGCTATAATGACTCTGCATAGGCCAAAATAAATTTGTAATTTGAGTAGTTATTTGTAAATAAGTAGGAAACCACACAGAGACCATACTGTACACTATCTTAAAAAAAAAAAAAACAAAAAAAAAACAACCCTAGGGCGGTGCCTGTGGTTCAGTGGGTAAGGATGCCGGCCCCATATACTGAGGGTGGCGGATTCAAACCAGGCCGCAGTCAAATTGCAACAACAACAAAAAAAATAGCCAGGCATTGGGCAGCACCTGTGGCTCAAAGAGTAGGACGCCAGCCCCATATGCCAGAGGTGGTAGGTTAAAAAATATAATAGCTGGGCATTGTGGTGGGCACTTGTAGCTTGTCTCACCTACTAGGGAGGCCAAGGCAAGAGAATCACCTAAGCCCAGGAGTTAGAGGTTGCTGTGAGCTGTGTGATGCCACAGCACTCCATTGAGGGTGACAGAGGGAGAGTCTGTCTCTACAAAAAAAAACAAACAAACAAACAAACAAAAAAAACCCTAAATTCTCATAATCTGAGTCATCTATTTAATTGGAAACACAAGGATCTTTTAAGTAACTCACTTCTCAATGTGAGCCCCTAAAATTAAATTTTGTAGATAGTGATACCCCACCCAATCTGAAGTTATCACCTTTTCTAATCATATTTTTTTAAATTAGTTGAAGTAGAATCAAGGGAAAAAAGTTAATTACAACATACTGAAAAAACCACCTTATTTAAGATTTGCTCAATGTAAGAAGCTTCTTAACATGGGAAAAATTTATAAATAATGCTTAGCTTAAGAAATAACTAGAAGAGATATTGAATAGAAATTACCAGAAAAAATTATCTGATAGTTACTCTGAAATACTTTTATATGTAAATTATAAAAGCAAAAATTTCATTTAAATTTGTTTGGTTTCAGGTCATAGTCCTATCTTTCCTGGTTTTAAATAATTTTATAACCACATGTTTAAAAGCATAGTCTTTTGTTACATATTCAAGGAAAGAACATGCATAAGAATCAAAATGTCCAAATTTTGGTCTATGTATATAAAATATAGTTTCACATGATCTGACATGTGAATTAAAGTAAAATTCAATAATACAAAAAATACCTACCAACTGATTTCAAATTCCACTTGAGTATATTTATCTTCCTAATTTAGCTATAAAACCCAGAGACAACTTTGCGGTCCCCTCTAGATATATTATTCTTCCAGTCATGCCTTTTGTTTATTCATTTCATTTACAACTTCACTTTACTTTTTTCCTACGCATATTTTTGTTTGTCCTGATTCACCCATTTATGTATATAAGACCACTTTGATTTTTAAAAAGTGTTTTTGGTAGAAGGTAAAGAAATTTACTACTCAGTTTGAAGTAGTCTAGACAGCCAAGGGCAAACAATGGATCCAAAATGATAAATGACTAGATACGTAATCACAATATTTCTCATAGGTATTACCAAACTTGGAGGCCCTACTGGAAACTTCTAGAGTTAATGAAATGGGCTGAAACGATAAAGGCCAAAAGCCCAGGTAAATACACCATACTTAGTTTATACCAGTTTAAAGATAATATGTCTCATGATAACTTTTAATTATATCTTTGGAGACAGCATTGTTAGGAAAAAAAAGATGCTTACTCATAAATGTCATGAACCAATCAAGAGTGAAAAAAATTATAAATTTCATAAGTGCTTTACAGGAAATAAACAAGGTTATATAAAAGAGAATACAATTTCAGGAAGAGGACCTTATCCAGCGTAGTTAAGATACCCTTAACTGGGTGGCAACTGAACGGAGACCCACAGAAAAAAGTTAGCTATGTGATAAACCAGGGCAAGAGCTTCCCTTACAGTGACTAGTAAGAAACAAGTCTTAGATGCAAAAGAAAGAAAGTAGCTGAAGAACATATGGCAAATTAAAGGAACTGAAAGGAAACCAGTATATCCAGAGTGTGATGATCATAAGGGACTGAGCTGAGGCTATAAAGGGAGAGAAGGACCAGGCCATGCAGGTCCACAGTAAAAAGTTTGTTTTTCTTTTCTTTTGTAGTTATAAATGCAATTAGAAGCCTCCAAAGGGTTTTAAGCAACAAAGTTACATAATCTGATTTAACATTTTAAAATACTCATATTCTGGCTTGCTGTATGGAGAATTAGAAGGAAAGACGAGTAGATGCAGGAAGATAATTAGGAGACAAGAAATGATAGTGAGATGAAAAGTACAATGTAGTTTAGATATAGAACCAACAGAACTTGCTGAATTAGGCATGGGACTTGAGGGAAAGGCATCAAGAATAACTCACAGGTTATTAGAATAAGCAAATGGGTGGGTGGTATTATAATTTGCTAAGCCATAAAGAGACCAAGAGATGGAACTGATTAAGGGACATGAAAGGTAGGAGGCTAAATCTAGTTTGAACACATAAATTTAAAATGTACACAATAACAAAAAAAGGTCAAAATAGCAATTGAACATATGGGTCTGATACTCAGGGTATAAGATTAGATAGTCGATACACATTTGGGAGTCATCAATTTAGAAGAGACATTAAAAGCTATGGGGAACTAACACAACCACCCAGAGATAGAACATGCGGAGAGAAGAGAGCCAGGAGTAAGAAATTCAACTATAATATATAGGAATAGAAAGAACAAGAAACTCTAATAGCTGTTATTGAAAACCAGCCAGAATTAATGAGTAAATAGGCAAATGCTGTACCTAGATGCCAAGAAAATACAGTGTTCAAGAAAAGAGTGATAGACTATGTTAAATGCAACTGGGTTAAAAAATCTAGTAACATATTAACAGAATTATCTCTAAATTTGGTGAAGGTCACTGGTGACTGTAGTACAAAGTTTCAGGGGAAAAGGAGTTGAAAGGCAGATTAGGGTTGATTAATAAATATATGGAAGATGGTAAGAAAATGGATGTAGTATATGTAAGCAACTCTTCCCAGGATTCTGATGATAAAAGAAACCGAGAAATAAAGCTGTAGCTGGAGGGGAATGAGGGACAATGAAAAGAGAATTTTTAAAGAAAGGAAATAATAAGAGCATGTTTGTGGTTGAAAGGAGCAATTCAGCAGAAAAGGTGATGAAGATGCAGGAGAATGAGCAAAGTCCCTGAGAAGCTAAAAGGGATAGAACTGCACCAGCCAGCTTTTGATAGGAGCAGATACATTTCCTCTAAAATGTGTTCCTGCTCCTGTAAGAGACAATTTGAGTACAGATGTTAGAAAGTTGGGAAATTTAGTACAGCAAAATAAGTCCTTTTCTTTTCACCATGGATGAGAAGTAAGCAGCTGAGGTGGGATAGGGTGAAGTGGAATTTTAAAAGTGTGAGAAACATGAAGATGCAAATAGACATTTTAAATACCTGGAGAGCAACAGGGTTGAAAGAGACTATTCCGAAAACAGTATTGAGCACCCTCTGCAATCTGTGGGTATAACTTTCTTCACGTTTTTTTTTTGGTGATACAGTCTCACTTTGTTGCTGCAACCTCAAACTCTTAGGCTAAAGCAATCCTCTTGCCTCTGACTCCCAAGTAGCTAGGACTACAGGTGCCCGCCATAATGCCTGGCTACTTTTAGACATGGGGTCTTGCTTTTGTTCAGGCTGGTCTTGAACTCTTGAGTTCAGACAATCCACCTGCCTCATCCTCCCAGACTGAGAGCATTACAGGTGTGAGCCACCATGCCCAGCCTCTTCACTAACTTTTAGTGATTCACTTGCAGACTAAGAGAAGGCAGAGGATCAGGTTCAATCAGCGCTTTGCCTGGTTACAAGTTTTCACATTCTCATTGCCCCTCTCTCCTTCATATCAGTTAAACTGACAGAGGAAATGTGAGAAACATGAAGGAAAGGCATAAACATTTTTGACCTTAAAAGGTAATTACAGCAAGGCAGTTATAGACAGCAGTGTATTTTTTTCATTTTCTCTATCTCTACACAAGACAATACTCACAAACCCATCTGGAGTTAGATTGGTTATGATAAGTACAAAAGATATCAGGGAGAAAACAAAAGCAAACTGAAAACACACTTGGACTGTGGAATAATGAAAGAGCTACTACTGGAATAATTAATTACAGATATAACCTGTAGATGTTACATCTAACACCAAATCATTTTCCTCAATAATGTTGGTACTGTCTTGGTGATATAGAAATATTCCAATTATCAACCAACATTCTCTCAATAATCTCTGAGTTAAAAGTATTTCCTTACTTTCTTTTAGGCAAAAGAGCGAAGTAGTGTTCAGTGACCGAGTAATCTTCACAAAAAAATTTTTTCTATTTCAATGATGCAAATGACTATAATATTGAATACTTATATAAATATTAAAAGAAACTTAGCACTTTGAAATGCAGTATTAAAATGTTAAAAACCTATAAAACAAATAAAGCTCTGAACACTTTACCTACTAAGAAACAATTGGCATTAATTACAATTCAGTGGAATTGAATATAAGCTAGAGTACCTTCTCGCTAAGTTTTTCTGAAAACATATAATTGATTAGACTTTCAAAGACCATTTCCAAAAATGTTATCACTTTAAAATTTTTTGCTTTTACTAATTTTACCTGCTTTAAAAAACATTTAACAAATTCTGCCCCTACTCCCCAAAGTCTCTAAAATTTATTTTCCTATTAAACGAATAGTTGTGTCAACTAGAGTGTGAAAAGGCCTGATTTTGTAACTCAACTTTAGCTTATTATTATGGATAAAATGCACACAATGTTAACAGTTATGCAATTGACTCTGGCATTTATTCCCATAGAAACTGAAAATGAATTACTAAAAATGGGATATACTGATAAAAAGAGTGCTTAAATTAAAACATCCCATATATGGGGTTCTGGCATCAGTTTCCAAAGAAGCAAGAATAAAGTGACAGCTTGGCAGCTAAGTTGTTAGGAATTTTTTTATAGATTTTAGCTTAGGCCTGCCAGCTATAACTCTAGTTGATAATATTTTTTGTGCTATACCAAGTTTGTTAGAAGAACCCAAAGAAAAATATGAACATATATCTTATTGGTTATTATAATTATATTATGTAGTTTAAAATGCCAAGTAGACTATAGACATAGTTATAGTCTATAGACATAGTCACAGACGTGCTGAAAATTACTATTATAAATACTAGTACATTCCACACTTGGGAGAAAAGGTTGAACATGAAGAGTTATAATATTGAGAGGAAAATATTATTTTAACAGATTTAAGAATTGATTTTTTTCAGTAACACTGCATACCAAGAAAATAAAGATTTGGCAAAATAATTCCTTTTCATGTAAATACTGGAGAAATAATTCTTTTGGTATATTGTATATGTTGTTGACAAGAGGCCATATCAAATCCACCATATAGAATAGATTAAAAGTACTGCATGATTTGAGGAAAGATAATCAAGAATATACGTAAAATGGAACTAATAATAATGAGCTATAATTTTCACTCACTAGCACTTTAACAGACATAAAATCAAATAAACCTAAAAAAAATTTTGATCTACAATGATCTGTAAAATGATCTTTAAGTCAGGTGCATTAAACTATGTCAAAACACTATCTGTTGACATTTACATTTTTAAAAGAATTGTTTTATATAAACTGATTCCTACTATTTGTGAAAATTCATGCAAGTTAGGCTAATTTGAATTTCATGTTGAAATTACATGTTGGCATACTATGTCGTTCTTAATTATTTATTCCAGCAAGAAGTTGATGTGATTTAGCGTCTCTCAAAACAACCTATAAAGTTTTCATTATTAGAAATCGTTTGATGAACCACAGATTACTAAATAATAACCTCCTCACCAGACTGATGACGTGTATGGTGTCCAGATGCCTCAACAGACTGCCTCTGTTCACTGTCTGGAGAAGTAGAATGAGGGCTTTCTGTGGATGATGTCGAATGAGCCTGAGCTGACATTGTAGAGGATGTAGAAGGTTGCAGAAATTGTTCAGCTGGAGCATCTACTTCCATTGCAGTTTCACCCGCTTCCAAATTAGGACTTGATGGGACAGTAGGAAGAGTTGAAACATCTGACTGACTTGTTCCACCTTCAAAATATATATGTTAATGTAAATTCAAATTTTAAATATTTTCCACCACTAATTACTCTAAAGACATATGTTCAGGAAACACATATACACATATATAACTTCAGGATAACAATAACACCCACTGGTTGTTTTGGTCTATTTGACCAAATAAGCTAATTAATAGCAATTAAAATTTTTCTTATTAAAAATATAAAAACATAAAAAAAACATAAAACAAATATAAAACATATTCTTATTAAAACAACCAATCTTGCCAATTACATAAAACTTTTTAATTCTATAGAATATTATATATTTCCATTCAGAGTACATTTTAAAGTGTCTTAAAATTGGGACTTAGGCGCTTTTACATTTTTTTTTTTTCTTTTTCTGAGACAGAGTCTCACTTTGTTGCCCTTGGTAGAGTGTCATAGCATCATAGTTCACAGCAACTTCAAACTCTTGGATTCAAGTGATTCTCTTGCCTCAGTCTCCCAAGTAGCTGGAACTACAGGCACCTGCCTCAACACCCAGCTACTTTTAGAGATGAGGTCTCACTCTGGCTCAGGCTGGTCTCCAACCTATGAGCTCAGGCAATCCACCCACCTCGGCCTCCTAGAGTACTAGAATTATAGGCGTGAGCCATGCACCTGGCCTACTTTTTCTTTTGAGGAAAGCAAAAGATCCAACACGTAGCCTTCTGGATCCTTGAGTGTGGCTTTTTGACTAAATCCAAAGTTTGTGAAGTTTGGGTTTGATCCAGGGACTGCACTTGGGGATCTGGAGGGCCACATGTGGACTTAAGGCAACAGGTTCCCCACCCTGCACTCAGGAAGCAAACTGTATCTAGTACCTTTTGTTCTCTACTGCTTCACACAATATAGTTAAGAATCTTGTGATTACTGTAGATATAAACCATGATATAATTTAGATAATATAAATAAAAATGATTTCAATAAGTAGTTTTTAACAGTTTTCTAATGACTATTATTTATTTATTTATTTTTTGAGACAGAGTGTCATTTTGTCACTCTTGGTAGAGGGCAGTGGCATCACAGCTCATAGCAACCTCAAACTCTTGGGCTCAAGTGATCCTCTTGCCTCAGCCTCCCAAGTAGCTGGGCTACGCATGCCTATCACAAGGCTATTTTTAGAGATGTGGGTCTCACTCTTGCTCAGGCTGGTCTCAAACCTGTGAGCTTAGGCAATCCACACGCCCTGGCTTCCCGGAGTGCTAGGATTATAGACGAACCACCGCGTCTGGCTAATGACTTTAATTAACATGAAAAATTACCTCTGGGTCGAGATCTTCCTCTTCCTCTATTGCTTTGTGCAACTTCGCTTGCTTCTTCAAACCATCTTGATAACATATCAGACATTCTCTGCATCAATGACACATTGGGACTTTGCTCTCCTATTATAATAATAGGTCTTATCAGTGAGTTTAGTAATAATTCAGGATCTTTCACCTATAAAACCTAGATTTGATGAGCTTTAAAATGAAAGCAACTTAAAAAAAAATCAAATGGCTTAAAAAAAATGGAGACTTTACAGCCCTTTGTATTAACATAGATGGAAGCAGAACACATTATTCTTAGTAAAGCATCACAAGAATGGAGAAACAAATCCTACGTACTCAATTTTGATATGAAGACAATTAATGACAATTAATGACACAGTGGGGGCAGGGTCAGGGGAGAGCAGAGAGAGGAAGAAGGAGGGAGGAGTGGGGAAGGGAATAGCAGGAAGAGGGAAGGAGGAAGAGGGGATTGCCACACCTTCTGGGGGCAAGACGCAATTGTAAGAGGGACTTTACCTAACAAATGCAATCAGTGAAACCTGGTTTCTTGTACCCTCAATGAATCCTCAACAATAAATTTAAAAAAAATCAAATGGCCTAAACAAATAATATAGCTATTATAGCTATCATCAGATTTTATAGTAATTGTGTATATGAGTGACTCTCCATCTTATTGTATGGTGAAGTTCCTTGAGAACAGGGCAAAAACCTCATCTCTGCCTATACTTAGGTAACTCCATACCCCCCCACTCCTAATCTTAATCTTTCCTTTAGTTCAGAGAGTTTTCCTGAATCTTTTCCTTT
>CAUYQV010139358.1:0-44676 GCA_963574575.1 Galagoides demidoff | reverse complement strand
AACTTTTAAGGAAAAAATCATTATCCAGGAAGTCTTCTACTCTTAATGATATTTGTGTATCATAACTTGAGGAACTGTGAGAACAAAATGCAATAAATTATTTTAGCTTCATTTAGAAATCAATAGTTTAATAATAGTATGCTCTCTGAGTTATGTGTGTATTTCTGTTTGTAAGAATAGTAAGATACAGCTGTGTTAAATATCCACTCCATTATATATATTTATAATGTTAATTAAAGATATCTTATTACACATTGGTAAGTCAGAGTTCCCACTCAAAAATTTGTAAGAGACTATTGATACTCTGCCATTATGTCTGAAACTAGAATTAACATGTGTAGTGAAAAATGTCCATATTCTATTTTTCATTTTAAATCTCTGTTACAAAAAATTCTTATTATGAAATTATTAAATTGCCCATACTAGGAGTCTTGGTAATGTTATACCTCAGATATTAGCCTAGAAAATGCCATACTTTTGAAAAACCAGTCATATCTATGTGAAAAATACTTCATTTGTAAAAACAAAAGTGTGTTAATCTCATTTTAGTTCTTAAACTTTCAGAAAATCAGAAAGTTACATGTCAGGAGTAATCAATGGCTTAATTCAACCCTAACATTGGGCATATAAAGAAAATGAGAATTCAAGAAGACATGGTCCACTGTAACATAACCAAATGACACTGCCCGGTCAGGGCCCAGGACTGGCCGGGTCTCAGGCCAGCTTAACTAGGTTCCAGATGCAGACCTCTAAGCTACCTTGCTCAGGAACAATTTCTCTTAGATGCCTGAGGGCTATCTACTTTAGCATGGCGCGGTGGGGGGGGGAGGGGCAGGCTTAGAGAGAGTAAAGCAGTCTTAGAATAGATAGATCTTAGTCTTTAGCAGAGCTTGGTAATCTTCAGCAGAGAGACATTGTGCTGGCGTTCTGCAGGCAGGAGAAGAGACAGAGTCAGAGTAAGGGGTTCCATGATAAATGTGCATGCTCCCGACTTCCTGCTCCTCCAACCCAATATAAGGCTGATCTCATGCCTCTCAACACCACCATTGGTGTAGAGACTACCAATTCACCAATGCTCAGGTCTTGCGAGCTCTCACGGTTGTTAGGAGAGCCAAATCCCTCTCCATGCCCTTTTCACCAAGGTATTCCATTATTGACCTAGACAGGTATTTCTTATAACTCTCACTCCTTCTAGCCATAGGCTACATGGGCTGCTACACTGCCCCTCTAGGGAAAAAAGAGGAGTGTAACATAATTGACTCTGATTAAAAAACAAATAAATAATATACAAAAAGAAGTTTTTCTATGCATTTTGCCTTTTTGCAGACATGTTGTCATTTATATTTCAAATTTCCATTTTAGGATTATAGCCACACCTCAAAGAAATAAAAGCTCAAAAGGTGATAGATACAGATTCATAGTAAGTTGCTGGTCTATACAGACAGTAAGCTTTAGTCATCGGCCCTCCATGATCACCCTTTATCTGGCCATCACATTATAGAATTTTCAAAAAAAAAAAAAAAAGTCAATTCAATTCTTGATTTGGAAGCCCTCTGGGAATATGTCATCATGTTGCATGACTTTGTGTGATATAAAATAACCTTATAGCTGTGATTCCAGTGTCTCGATTAGAAAATAAATATAGATTCTCACTTTGCAAAGTGATAACCCAAAATATCGATTCACTAAAGAAAGTTTTTTAGTTAAAACTTAATCTGAATCACAAAGCCCTCAAAACAACTTGAAACAGAAATAAAATAATAACAAACCTTGATAAGAGAAATAACTTACATTTTTATTCAACAATAAATGACTGTTATTTTATTTTCTCATCTTGAAGAGGTCAATATAGGGGCTATAAAACCAATATATATTTATTTTATACAAAATTTTACTTTGAAATGATTTCTAGTTTATAGGAAAATTATAAAAATATACAAAATCTGACCATACTTTTTTCACTGTACTCATTAATACTGTTAGCATTTTATTATTTCATGGTGGGATGAGGGACGGTAAAGAGTGAGGACATAACACCATATTTGGCTCCATCTGAACGGGAGCCACATATTTTGTATCTTAATTGGGGTTCAAGATTAACTTTTCTAAATTGTAAAAAATTCATTATTCATACAAGGCTGTGAAATACAACACATCAAATCCATGTGTCCTTTTGAAGACTCCGATTAAGGAGTCTTAGTTTAGTATCAGGAATGACTTGGAAGGTTCTGGCATAAGCTTTCTTAAATTGTCTTTGTTTAGGGTTACTACTTACACACTTTACATTTGTGAGTAAACAAAACAAGGAATAAACAATGGATCAAAATATTTCATCATTTTTTAATACGAGTAAAGCTGTATCGCTGCATTGCTAAACTTAGCTCAAGGATCCACCAAAGACTGATTCTTCAATTTAGTAATAACCAGAGAAGCTAGGAAAAAACAAAATAATAAAACTTGCCAAAGCATGCTTACTTTTTAATAGAGGAAATCAAGGGCCAAACCAATCCCTTCATATAATCCATGAAACAAACAGAATAAAGAAACAAAGAGTGCACAGACTGCGTGGTGTGTATTTTATAGAGTTCCATATTCCCCTATTTTTATGGCTCAGGGGATGTTAACTTCGCTCAGTTCAGAAGTCAGTTAAGTCATTCCTTTTCCCAAGCAAGGGCTCAAGTGAGGAAGTAGAAACACTTGACATGAAGAGATAACGCCCTTCCGCTGGGGCCGTGAAGAGCCAACGGAAGTCTGAGAATATAATCTGCCATCAAACACACTCTCTGTTTGATTTGATGTATTTTCTGTAATAATTTGTAATAATTACAGCTATTTGCCAATTATTTGCAAAATAAGAAAATTTTTAATTACATTGTTTTGGTTAGATGAAAAGCTATTTTGAATTAGGTAGAAAAACACAAGAAATAGATTAATGGAAAACATTGTTTGTTAAAATATGATTTTTTAAGATATTTCCTCATAAAATTTAACCTTTTGATCAATTAACACCACAAAACACCTGGCAATCTCATTGTGTTGCCGTGGAATGTGTCTCAGAACAGGGTCTGCACATTTTCCACAATGACTTTTTGTAAATCACTTCTTCATGTCTTTACCTAATTTTAATAAGGCAATTTCTTTTAAGGAATCGCTGAATTGGATTCATTCGTTTTCCTAATATTTTCTAAAGTTTGGGGACCCTGTAGCTGGTGAAACTGCTCCTCCAAAGGGCTTCACAACTCATATCAGAACAAATCAGAAAAAAAATCATGTAGAGTGGGCCGGCTAATAGTGTATATTTGGTGAAAAAACAAATCAAAAAGGACTAGACTATAGTAAAAAAAAAAAAAAAAAGAAGAAGAAGATAAAACTGCTCCTAGATAGCAAAAGTTGTTCTCTTAATTTCCAAAATATTTTATATATAGGCCTGAGACAAAGTTATAAAAGCAGAGATGGAAATGAATGAATGGACAAAAGTAATATTGATAAAGAAAGAAAATTCACTTTATGATTTGGTTAGAAAATATCATACACAGAGTAAGGAGAAGAGAGTTATGCTGGTAAAGTTCTCTTCCAGCCAAATTAAATATATATGTTTTCACTCTGTTTAGTTCTGTCTGGATTGGAAAGGGAAACATTATAATTTCTGCAGTGTTCCATGGAGTCAAGATGTAGCAATACATGAGAATAAATGTTATATGAACATTCTAAACCTTTGCTCTATTCAAAATTAATTGAATTTAAACCTGTTTTAGAAAGAAACCAAACCATAGTGAGATGAAAGTGAAGGTGTGTTTTCAAAGGGCTTAATATATTTCCAGCTACTAAATCCTATTTGTTTAAGCATTTTACTTCAATAATTATTTTCAATATTGTTGATATATTCAATTTACACTTTCCTGCTGTCATTATAGTTAATTTTAAGTAATTTTGGACTTCATTAACTTCAGTAATGATTAAAAATTAAAATATACTGTGTAATATAAGGGTGGTGAGTTATTAGTATTCTTGATTCAAAATGTAATTTCTTTTAGTATTAGCCATATAACTAGTAAACGCAAGTGTTCATAAGTAACTGCAAACATAATGAACTAATTGATGACCTTCCGGGGTTTTCCCAACACACATTGTTTAAATTTTTGATGTTATGCTGTACAGAATATCAAGAAGAAACAAAGCTTGATTTCAAAGGTAAAAAGTCATGCTGAAGGTGAAGAGTGGGACATTACACCCAATTGCTTACAAGTCTTTATGTTCAGGTGGACTGAGACAAATGATATATTTCAATATTTGAAACCCTAATACTCAACAGTGGAGGTGGTACATAGATTACGTTCAAAGAATATTGTTCCACTGAACTTGTAGAATAAATTTTGGTTTTGCTTTGTAACTGAATTTGTAAATGTGAACTATGACTTGTCTTCTTGATACTAACAGATTTGCTGTGAATAAGAATTAATCATTTAATTTTTATAAATTATGTAAGTTCATACACTTGACATTTAAATTTCTGATTATATCATTATTTGCAAGTGAATTAATATAGTTATAAAATAAAATTTTGAACCCAGAGACAGCAATAAGAAATGTGAAAGGCAGTTTTGTAAATGCTCATAGGGTGTAATTTTTCCAAAAACATAAAAAATAAGGGTTATGAGTTTTACCAAGGTCATCAATCTCCAGAATGTTATGCCCTTAAGTAAATTATGCCCTTTTTTACAATGTCATTTACTGTGGAGTCCATAAGAAAATAAATTTTATTAACATATCAGAATTCTGTTATTGATAACTTCTTTCTGATAATGCCACACATATACACACATAATCTAAAGGACTAACATGTTCAAAAATAAATTCACAGGGCATAAATAACTATGGACTCATCAGCTGGTCTCCAAAAAATAAAGGGCAATAAAACCTTTTTTCTTGTGGGGAAAAAAAAATAATTATATGAGGGCTGTCTAGAAAATATCTAGCCATGTAATACGAAAAATAGAGACATGCATAGCTGGATACTTTCTGGACAGTCTTTGTATTTACTGTAAGTGTATTTATATCATCGTAATCTGGCAGTGCTGATGCTTGAAAACATGGTATTTCCCTGAAATATTTTTACATGATACAAGTTTGCCAAATAAGAGAATTTAACTAAACAATCTCAGATATCAAAAATCTGACACATGGGTTTCCTAGCTGACTATAAGAGAAACTGATTTGATATTTTTAAAAAACTGCAAAAAAAATTAGCTTTGTTGAAGTATACTATTCCATCTATAAAATACACTGATTGTAAATAAAGATTTCCATTTTCACTGCAATAACAGAGCTGTGCAACCATCTCAAACATTGTTTTGGAATATTTCCCTCAGCCTCCCAAAATTCTTCCTGCCCATTTGAAGTGAATCCCAATTCCCATCTCTAGTCCCGGACAACTAATCAGTTGTTGTCTCCATAGATTTGCCTTTTCTCAAAATGTAGGTAAGTTTAATAATACAATATTAGTCTTTCGTGTCTGACTTCTGCCACTTAAGAAAACATTTTTGAGGTTCATCCGTATGCCAGGATGTTATAGAACTTACCCCTGTTCATTGTTGAATTAGCATTCCACCATGCAGGTAAGACACACTGTGTCGAGGGACATTTGGATTGTTTCAGTTGAGGCTATTAAAAATAATGCTTTTGTGAACATTAAGACCTAGATCTTTGTTTGGAAATAATTATTATTGGGGGGGGGGGTTAGAAACCTGGGAATAGAACTGCTAGGTATGGTAAATTTCTATTTAACCTTTTATAAAACCTCCGAAGTCTTTCCCAAAGTGGCTGTATCAGTTTAGCGGTTCTCAACCTGTGTAACAATGAAAATACATCCTGCATATCAGATGGTCACCACAACATGAGGAACTGTACTAAAGGGTCGCAGCATTAGGAGGCATTAGGAAGGTTGAGAACCGCTGGTGCCAGAATCAGTAGCAATATATGAGAATTCCAATTTTACTACATTCTCACCAATACCTCTTATTGTCTCTCTTTGACTATAACCATCCTAGGGGTATGAGATAGTACTTACTTCATTTGGGGTTTTATATGTATCTTTCTAACAACTAATGATGTTAAGCATCTTTTCATGGGCTTGCTTACTGGCCACTTGTATATCTTATCTGAAAAATATCTCTTTAAATGTGTGCCTATGTAAAAATGAATTGTCTTGTTAATATTGAGTTATATGAGTTTTTTATATATTCAAGGCATAACTTCTTTATCATATATATGACTTTCAAATACTTTCTCTCAATATTTCTCTTTGTGTTTCTTGTTCTTATTACTAACCTATTCATTCTTTGTGATACAAATATAAATCTTACTGGGCGGCGCCTGTGGTTCAGTGGGGAGGGTGCCAGCCCCATATACCAAGCGTGGCGGGTTCAAACCTGGCCCCAGCCAAACTGCAAACAACAACAACAAAGAAAATAGCCAGGTATTGTAGCGGGCATCTGTAGTCCCAGGTACCCAGGAGGCTGAGGCAAAAGAATTGCTTAAGCCCAGGAGTCGGAGGTTGCTGTGAGCTGTGATGCCACGGCAATCTAAGGAGAGCGATATGGTGAGACTCTGTCTCCATCAAAAAAAAGAGAGAGAAAGAAAAAAATTTTACTAATCT
This sequence comes from Galagoides demidoff, assembly GCA_963574575.1. NCBI lineage: Eukaryota > Metazoa > Chordata > Mammalia > Primates > Galagidae > Galagoides > Galagoides demidoff. The sequence goes on along the minus strand of CAUYQV010139358.1, from coordinate 38,021 downwards.
ATAAATGTAAAAGTAACTTGGAAGTCACCCTTGTACCACCAAAGTTAACTTATTGTTTCAACTTAAGTCCTTCCAGAGCTAAAATATAAAAACTTAAATAATATTGACATTATGAATACTTTTAAATTCTTAAATTGTAGTTTTATGATTTATATAGGCTATGTATAATTCTTAAAATAATAAAAACAATTATAGCATTGGACTAAATTAAGGTCTTTTGGGGGTACTTATTCATGAACTCTTCATTACTTAACTAAAAGAATATTAGCAAACTAATATTAACACTTAATTGAGCTTTATCCCAAGCATGAAAAGGCTAAGCAATTTGAAACTAAAATGAATGAATTAAAAACTGGAAGTGATTAAATCCTTTGCATAAAAAAGTATTAATAATACATAGAATTCTGATGTTATGTGTTGAAAAGTACATAGCTTTGTTGAAAGTATGGAACGACAGTAATATTCTTACTCTCCTGAGGCATAAGACACTTTAGGAAAAATAATGAGATTACTTAATAATATTGAGCATGGACATACTTTGATCCACATAGATTCTATCTCTATATTTAAGCCCAGAAAACTCAGTAATGCATATAAAAGGAGAAACAAGGATGTATTTCAACTCCATGTAGGTAAACATAAAGGATGTAAAGTCTCTATCTTTTCTTAGAGCTGAATAGTATTCCAGTCAGAGGGCAAGGGTGACTGATGGGAGAAAGAAGGGCAATTGGTGGAATCTCACCTAATGTGCACAATATGAGGGTGTTATAACTTAAACATTACCTTGGAAGTGAGAACAATGTAACCTCATATTAATTTGAAATTTAAAAAAAGAGAAAAAAAGAAAAAATAAATAAATTTTAGAAAAAATTTTTAAAGAATAACAAAATCTTTTTAAAACATATCGTTGATGTACTCTTTTAGAATTTCAAACAAATAACAAATAAATATTTAATTAAAAAAGGAGAAAGCAGAATATTGATTAGCGACGTGATCATAGTTTAGAACAGAAGACAAAACTAAACTTATAAAAAGCTAAATTCCCTTGACAGTAGAACTGATAAATAACTTATATTATTCTTACATTCGGTATACTAAAGATAAATGAAAATGAAGGAAAACTACAAACACAAACATCATTTGAATAGAATGAGTACTCACAGTGAATATTGTTATTTAATTCTAAAACTCTCACAACCAATAGTAAATATCTGAAAAAGCAGGGGAACGCTAAGAAAACTCAAATTAGCTCTCTTGGGTTGTGCGGGTGTCCTGAGCTGTTATTTTCTAATTTTTGTGATTCTAAGAAAGTTTTGATTTCATGGTTGTTTTATGAGCGATATGTCTTTGTTTCATTTTTAGTTCTAGGACTACCACATGCATGTATAGTTACTATTCTCAGTTTTGGAAAATGTAATGCCACTACATGTATATTTGTAGAACTTTGTAATAGTATGCCTCTGTTTCTCCCTCTTCTTTTTTATACTTCTAAATATTTATAAACTCCATGGTATATCGTTGATTATACATTTATAATGAAAAGTGAGAAAAAGTATTTATTTACTCACACATTTGCCATTTCCTCATCCATAATACTTATATATTTATCTGTCCCTCTCTATGTATATTATTCCTTATAGCTATATGCATTCTTCTATCTAACAGTCTATCCCCACATTTCATCCTAGAGTCAAATTCCTTCTTCCTAGGGAATTTCTTTTAACATTTAATGCAGAGATAGGTTTTACTTTACTTTCTTTACTTAGGTTTTACTTTACTTAATTTCAGATAGGTGAAATTTTTTCTAAGATTTTGGTTCTCTTAACATGTGCCTTTATTTTTAAATAAATTTTTTTGCTGGACATAGAATTCTTAGTTGACATTTTTATTTTACTCTTTCTATTTACCTGGATGTCGTTGAAAGATTCTGGTGCTCGCTTCAGCAGCACATATAATAAAATTGGAATGATACAGACAAGATTAGCATGGCCCCTGAACAAGGATGACATGCAGATTCGTGAAGCATTCCATATTTTAAAAAAAAAAAAAAGATTCTATACTACTGTGTTTTGGTTTGCATAGTTTCTAATTGGAGGTCAATAGTCACTCACTATTTATAAATTCTATACTAGAAAAGTCCAGGATCAAATGACTTAACCTGCACAAATCTTCAGACTTCCAAAACATCTTAATAGAAATACTTGTGGCTCAGTGCCTGTGGCTCAATCGGCTAAGGCGCCAGCTATGTACACCTAAGGTGGCAGGTTCGAATCCCCAGCCCGGCCCGCCAAACAACAATGATGGCTGCAACCAAAAAATGGCCAGGCGTTGGGCGGGTGCCTGTGGTCCCAGCTACTTGGGAGGTGGAGGCAGGAGACTCACTTGAGCCCAGGAGTTGGAGGTTGCTGTAAGCTGCGATGCCATGGCACTCTACCCAGGGTGATAGCTTGAGGCTCCATCTCAAAAAAAAAAAAAAAAACAAATACTTGTGGAAAACAGAAAAAAAATGGAAAATTTCCCTATACTTTTTATGAGTTAATATAAGCTTAACACCAAAACATGGAGAAACATTCTGAGGAAGGAAAATTAAGATCAATTTACCTCATGCATATAGAAACAAAATTAATAAATTGCATTGAGTAATTTTCAAAAAATATAATGTGTCACAACTAACACAAGGATATGGAACAACCCAAGGATGCCCACTGTCACCATTGTTATTCAGTATAAAACTGAATATTCTAAATATTCTAGATAGATAAATCAGAGAAGAGAAAAATAAAGGGCAGCAAATTTGGAAAGGAGGAAATCAAACTAGCCTTGTTTTCAGATAATGTGATTTTATATCTATAGAAATCCAGACTCTACCTAAAAATTATTAGAACTGATAAACAAATCTAGTAAAGCTGCAGATACAAAAATCAATCTACCAATATTAGCAGCATTTCTATATGCCAATAGCAATTTGAAACCAAGATGGTAACCCCATTTGCAATATCTATAAGTAAAATAAAATAATATACATAAGAATAAACCAAACCAAACAAGTGAAAGATCTCTAAAAGGAACACTGTAAAACATTAATGAGAGAAATTAAAGAGGAAATACACAAAAAAGGGAAAGTTATTCTACATTCATAGACTGGAAGAATCAATGTTGTTGATATGTTCATGCTACCAAAAGCAATCCACACATGCATTTTCAACTTCAGATATTTTTGACATGTTGTGGGTTTATGAGGACATGTAACCCCAATACCAGTTAGGATAATCTGTGTTGTGAAGCTACAGGAATAAAACAGTATGGTACTGGTAAAAGAATAAGATGAATAAATAAATGAAACAATAAAGAGCTCAAAACCAGACCTACACATATACAAAGGAGCCAAGCCAATACGATGGAGATAATGCATCATTTTCTACAAATAATGCTGAAACAACCAGATGGCCTCATGCAAAAAAAAAAAATTAAATTAAATTTTTCACAAATTTAAATCAAAATAGATTGTAGACCTAACTATAAAACATAAAACTCTACAACCTCTAGAAAATAACACAGGAGAAAATCTAGAAGACCTGGGGTTTGGTAAGGAATCTGTAGATGTAACACAAAAGAGGGATCCATGAAAGAAAAACAAAGCTGGAGTTCATTAAAATTAAAAATTTCTGCTTTAAAAATGTCATTGTCAAGAGAATGCAAAGACAAGCTGCAGAGTGGGAGAAAATATTTCAAAATACATACCTAACAAAGGACTACAATGCTCAAAGCTGAAAAATAATAATGTAAACAACACTATTAAAAATAGACCAGAGACCTGAACAGATACTTCATCAAAGAAGTACGTATGTACACACACATGCATAGAATAATCATATGAAATATGTTGCATATAATATATTACCATGGAAATGCATTAAAACAACAAGATGACACCACCCGCCTACGAATGACCAAAACAGGAGCACTGACAACACCACATGCTTGCAAGGATGTGGAGCAACAACAATTCCTGTTCATTGCTGGTAGGAATGCAAAATGGTGCAGCCACTTTAGAAGACAGTTTGGCACTTTCTTAGAAAACTCAACACAATCTTCCCATATGATTAGGCAATCATGATCCTTGGTATTTACCCAAAGAAGATAAAACTTTATGTCAAAGAAAAACCCAAACCCTGCAGTCTCACAGCTTTATTTATAATCACCAAACTTGGGAGCAATCAAAGTGACCTTTAGTAGTTGAATGGATAAATAAACTGTGGTGCACCCAGACAATGGAATATTATTCAGTGCTTAAAAGAAATGAGCTACCAGGCCATAAGAAGACACACAGCAAGTATAAATGCATAGTACTCAGTGGAAGAAGCCAATCTGAAAGGTTACATGATATGAGATTCCAACTCTATGCCATTGGGAAAAGGCAAAAAAAACTATGGAGACAGTAAAAATGTCAGTCAGTGGTTCCCAGGGGCTTAAGGGGCAAGAAAGGATGATGAAGGAGAGAACAGAAAATGCTTAGGACAGTGTAAATTCTCTATATGATACTATACTGGTTATATAAGCTATAATGTTATTATAAGTTTGTCTAAACCCACAGAAAGCACAACAATAATGGCATCATTTATAACAAATGCACCACTCTGGTGGGAGATGCTGATAATCGGGAGTCAGTGCTCTGGTGGGGAAGGAAATATGTGGTGAATCTCTGTTATTTTATGTTTAATTTTGGTATGAACTGAAAAATGTTCTAAAAACTAAAGTCCATTTAAAAAAAATACAGGCACTGACATTATCACATATCATGATTTATTTAAAGCCACTCTAATTAAGTGCAGTTTAGGTACTGTATAGATAATATTGTCAGTGAATTATAATGGAGAGTGTGATAACAGACAGCGCACATAGACAGTCATGTGACACATGAATTTACTCGTGCACATTGTAACAATATGGAAGTTATCATCTCTTTTTAATTGGTGTTGGATTAAATTGAATATTCATACAGAAAATGTAACCATGCAACTGTACCTCTCATAATGGAGAAAAGGTTGATTATACATCTATATTGGATTCCCAAGGCAGATTATACATCTAAATTTGAAGCATAAAGCAGTACAACTTTTATAATAAAATATAGCAGAAAATATTCAGTATGTATTCATATGTAATTTTTTGTTGTTATGGAGATAGAGTCTCACTTTTTTGCCCAGGCTGAAGTACCATGGTGTCTTAGCTCACAGCAACCTCAAACTCCTGGGTTCCAACCCTCTTGCCTTAGCCTCCCAAGTACCTAGGACTATTGGCACCCACCATAATGCCCAGATAGTTTTTCTATTTTTAGTAAAAATGGAGTATGGCTCTTGATCAGGCTGGTCTCAAACTCCTGAGCTCAAGCAATCCACCCACCTCAGCCTGCCAAAGTGCTAGGATTCCAGGTGTGAGCCACTGCACCCTGCTATATACACATATAATATTTTTTAAATGACACAAGTTTGCTAAAGTAGGTTGTATTAATAGTAAGACTTAATTCATCTAAAGACAATATCATGGTTAACATCATAAGTGAAGTAATGTGGGTGTTATGTACTTCCTGACATGACGTGACATGAAGGATACTTCATCTCTGTGGTCTCATTTCCAATAGAAACATAACCTCAGTCTAATAATGAAAACAAACAAAAACAGCAGACACAATGTGACAGGCATTCTAGGAAACACTTGACTGTTACTCAAAACTGTCAAGGTCATGAAAAAAGAAGGAAAGACTGAGAAAGTGTCACAGATCTGAAGAAACTAAAGAAAAATGACAACTAAATGCAATATGGTGTCCTGGACTGGATCCTGAAAGACAAACTGGACATGAATTCAAAACACTAGTGAAATCTAAATAATGTCTGAAGATTCGTTAATAAAACTGTACCAGTGTTCATGTCTCAGTTTTGACAAATATACCAAAGTAATGTGAGATGGTCACATTAGGAGAAACTGAAACATAGTAAGCAGTACATGAGAATTATCTGCAATATCTGCAATTTTTCCCAAAGTTAAAATCTAATCATAAAACAAGAAATACAGCATATGAGTTAAAACAGAGCCAAAGAATGAAAGATATTTTCAACAGAGACATCTAACAAAAGATTTGTATCTTGAATATATAAAAACTCTAAAAATCAGGTTGGGCATGATGGTTCACTCCTATAATCCTAGCATTTTTGGAGGCAAAGGTGCAAGGATCACTTGAGGTCAGGACTTGAGACCAGCCTAAGAACAAGACCCCTGTCTCTACTAAAAACGGAAAGATTAGTGGAGCATTGTGGCGGGTGTTTATAGTCCCAGCTCCTCAGGAGGCTGAGTCAGGAGGATCTCTTCAAGCCAGGAGTCTGAAGTTGCTGTGAGCAAGTCTGATGCCACAGCACTCTAGCCTGGGCAACAGAGTGAAACTCTATCTTAAAAAAAAAAAAACACACAAACCTAGAACTTAGAAAAAAGAACCAGAGATTTTAGTGAACATACACTATACTAAAAAGGATATTTAAATATAAAATAAATATACAAAATAAAAATGTTTTCAGATTAATGAGTAAATATACTAGGTAATTATAAAATAAAATCATCAGTAGATTTGTGTATGGAAGTATATCCTCAAGAATCCCAAATAAAAACATGTTGGTGAGAAAGCAGAGTAACTGGGGCGGTGCCTGTGATACTGGATTTTGATACTGGATTTCCAGGTTCTTGGTCTCAGCAGTTCAAAGAATGAAGCTACAGACCACGGGATCAGCAGTAGGTTAGGTTTTATTTAACAAATGTTAATAGCTCTCACAAAGAACCAAACCTCCTTGCAGAGCAGAATCAGCAGTAATACAAGTATTACAGCTCTGACAAAGAGCCAAACCTCCTTGCAGAGCAGGATCAGCAGTACAAGTGTTACAGCTCTTGCTCTTCTGCTCTCTCTCTCTCTCTGTCTGTCTCTGTCTCTGGGAGGTCTGCAGAGGTCTGCATTTGGGCTCTCTGGTTAGGGGCTTATATAGGGGCAGTTGTCCAATGAGCTTTTGGGTATTGAAAACAGACCAATCAGGGATGCACTGGAGGAATTGCTAGTGTCTTCCCCTGCTTGTGTCCGGTTCCTTTGGCTACTAGAGCCTCCGTTGGGGGAGGGAAGCTCCCCCGGCTTACCTACACTCCAGCCTGCTGGTTCCTCCACTGGCTGCCACCATCAACACCTCCAAGATGGAGGCGACAGGTCCTCCAGCCCCACTCGGCTGAGCTGGCTGGGGTGCCACCTGTCCAGTATCACCTGTGGCTCAAAGGAGTAGGGCGCTGGCCCCATATGCCAGAGGTAGTGGGTTCAAACCCAGCCCCAGCCAAAAAAAAAAAAAAGCAGAGTAACTGGTACTCTCATATGCTGCTTTAGAAATGTAAATTGTTACATTTTGAAAAACTCTTATCTATGAAAATTGAATAAATGCATAATCTACCACTCAAATATTCTTCCTACACAAAGCCCTACAAAAAGGAGTATAATTTTCACCAAGTACATGTGCTACCAATACCATTTACTATAGGCAAAACTTAGAACAATCTAATTTCACATTTTGCTGGAGTAAATTAATAATGTTCTACCTATGCAATGTATTACCATGATGAATTGAAAAGAAACAAATTATAACTATACAAAATAACTTAGATGGGTTGAACAAATATAAGCTCAAGTAAAAGAAGCCAGATACAAAAGAAAATCTATTATGATTTCATTTACATATCACTCAATTAACCCATAGTTAGCTGTAGGATTCAAGATAGTTCACATCTTGGAATAAAGGTAATGAGTGGACGGGTGCAGAAAAGCCGCATTCTGTTGTTTTTTACGTGCTGCTTTTATGGGTGTGTTTAGTTAGTAACATTTTGTCAGGCTATTCTTTTATAAATTCTGAAACATTTTTATGTATGCTATAGCCAATAAAATTATTGAAAAAACTTACACATTGTCTAATAATTGATCTTTTTATTTCTCCACCCCAAAAACAAATCAATCAACTATTTGGGGACATAATTAAAATCCACACAGATACGCTGCTTATAGAATATGATGAAATGTTTTCCCCAGTTGACTGTATTTATAGAGAACATTTACAGACTGTTATCTTTCTGATTAAACAAATTACTCTGAAGGTTGTTAGAGTGATAGTCTCATCCAATAGCAACAATTAGAACAAGGAGCCTTCAGTGAAACTTTTCCCATAATTTTGGAGTCTGTGGTCCACACAGAGATACAAAAAACTCTAACATAATCCCCACTGTTCTCAACATTCTTCAGTGTTGACTAGATTTTTCAAATTTAGTAGAAGCCAAAACATTGAAAGAGACTGACAGGATGTGAAACGCTCCTTCGGGAACGCTGTCTGTCACTGAGCACAGTGCACATACACACGTCCTCATATTGTGCTTCTTTTTATTGTACTTCCCAGACAGTGTATTTTTTACAAATTGAAAGTTTGTGCTAACCTTGCATCCAGCAAGTCAACAGACACCATTTTTCCAAGAGCCTATGTTCACTGTGTGTCATATTTTAATAATTCTTGCAACATTTCAAACTTTTCCTTATTATTATCTATGTTATGATGATCTGTGATCTTTGATATTACTATCATTAATTGTTTGGGGCTCCAGGAACTGAACCCCCATCTAAGAGTGAACCTAATTGATAAATGCTATGTATGTTCTGACTGCTTCACCAACTGGTCATCCCCTCATCCCTCTCCCTCTCCTCAGACCTCCCTATTCCCTGAAACAACAATATTGAAGTTAGGCCATTTAATCACCCCTCTATGACCTCTAGATGTTCAAGTGCAAAAAAGCCACACAACTCTCCCCCTATGAAAGAAACTAAAAGTACAACTTCAGCAAACACATAAACCACAAGAAAGCAAAATATTTTTATTGTTGGTGTAGAGAAAGTTTGAGTAGTCTAGATACAGGGTAAAACCAGCCATAACATTTCCCTAATTCAGAGTAAGGCCCTAACTCTCTTCATTCTATGAAAGCTGAGAAAGGTAAGGAAGCTATAGAAGAAAAGTTGGAAGTTAGCAACTTTAATTAAGGAAAGAAGTCACCTCCGTAACATAACAGCGTGAAGTGAAACAGCAAGTATTAGTGTGAGAGCTGCAGGAAGTTATCCATAATTAGTGAAGGTAAGGTAGCTCATGAAACAGCACATTGGACATGTAGACATGTATCAGAAGAAGATGCCATCGGGAATTTTTATAACTAAGGAGAAGTCAATGCCTGGCTTCAAAGCTTAAAAAACAAAACAAAACAAAAGGCTGGTAGGTGGTTAACGTAGCTGGCAACTTTAAATTTAAACCAATGCTCATATATCCTTTCAAAAATCCTAGAGTCCTTAAGAATGGTGCTAATGTTTCTGCCTGTGCCCTGTTAATGGAACAACTAAGCCTGAATTACAGACAGCACATCTGTTGACTGCCTGGTTTTCTATTTTAAGTCTATTGTTAAGACAACTGCTCAGAAAAAAAAAGGATTCTGTTCAAAATATTACTGCTTATTGACAATACATCTAGTTATTAAAGAACTCTTTTTAAAAAGGGAGATTAATGTTGCTTTTATGCTTGCAATATTCATTCTGTAACTGAGGGACCAAGGAGCAATTGTTATGTTCAAGTCTTATTATTTAAGAAATACATTTCCTAAGGCGATAGCTGCCCTAGATAGTGGTGCATCTGATGGATCTGACAAGTAAATTGAAAACTTATGATGGATTCACCATTTCAGATGCTGTTAAGAACATTTGCAATTTCTAGAAGCAGGTCAAAATACCAACATGAATAGGAGTTGGGGAGAAGCTGATTCCAGCCCTCACTGATGACTTTGAGGGATTCAAAACTTCAGTGGAGGAAATAACTGCAGATGGGATGAAAATAGCAACAGAGGTAGAATTAAAAGTGGAACCTGAAGATGTGATGGAATTGCTCCAATCTCACGACAGCTTGAACAGATAAGGAGATGTCTCTTATGAATGAACAAAGGGGTGGTTTCTTGGAGATGGAATTTACTCCTGATGAGGATGCTTTAAACATGTTGACGTGACCACAACGGAATTCTTACTAGAACACAGCATAAACTTAGTGGACAAAATGGTGGACAGAACCCTTTTGAGAAGATTGACTCCAATTTCAAAAGGAGTTTTCTTGTGGGTAAAAATGTTATTAATATCAAACAGTTTAGCATAATACAAAGAGTTCCTTCTTGAAAGGCATAGTCAATCAATGTGGCTAATTTCATTTTTACCCTCATTGTTAAGAAATTGTCACAGCCACCCCAACCTTCAACACCCACCACTTCTCAGTTAGCGGCCACCAACATTGAAGCCAAACACCCCCAGTAAACAGATTGTAACTTCCAGAAGCCTCAAATAATTATTAGCTGCAGTATTTTTAAATTAATGTATATACTTTTTAATATATAATGTACATTTCATAGACTATAGGATAGTGTTACAAAACTTACTTATGCCCTGGGAAACCAAAAAAAATTGTATGACTTGCTTTACTGCAACATTTGCCTTATTGTGGTAGTCTGGAACCAAACCCACAATGTTTTCAAGGTATGCTATTTGGGAATTTTATGAATATTAAAAAATAATGGCATAGATTATACTAGGAAAACAGTAGTCATCGCAAATGAACTACAATTTTTAAATTTAAGAGATAAGGATGTTAAATTGAAACAATACAAATAGACTATAAATAGTCCATACATGATAGAAATTTTCTGAGGTGAAATTTGGTCTGAAATCCAGTACACTATCAACTGGCAGCCTTTGGAGTCAACAAATGAGGGATAGAAACCAGGCTCTGGAAACTATATCTCCAGTTTCTCAAATACCCTCATTTTCCCCATCCTTGAAATTAGCATGATATTGGCCACCAATTAGTTTCTCTCTGAGAGTCAAAGGAACTAATGAACATATTTTAAGTGGATAACTAAGGGCAAATAGCAATCCTGGTGTTTGACATGTAGAAATAGTCACTCAGGAACTGTGGAAGGAAACCGTTCATCATTATCTGTTACTAGGCTTTTGGGAAACACCCTCCAGCATGGGTTCAATTACATCACAACATAACTAACACTATGGATTGAGGATTTAAACCCCGACTGAAGGCCTTCTAGTGCTCTTGATTATAAAGAAATTATTGATATCTTCCATTTAGTATGATTCCTCTTACTCAAATTTTTCCTACTCTTAATTTATAAATAACACCTAAGAAAAAAAATAATGAAAACTAAACAAGAAACTCTGGGCCATTTTTAACTCGTTGGGGTTTTTTTGTTTTGTTTTGTTTTCCGTACCTTTTTTTAACTTTTCACTTAGGTCTTGCAAACTCTGCTACCTTTCTCTCCAAAGCTTCTATTATAATTCTACTCATTTCCTTCACTATAACTACTAACTTTGTGCAGACCCCAAACACATTTTAAAAATTTTCATAGCTATAGCTTGTCACTTTACCCCTTGATTCCATTACTAAAATACAATATTACCATCAGCCAATTGTATGCATTTATTAAATTATATTTCTGACAACAAATGGGCTTTACGTCTGTGAAGACATCATGATCTCTCACAAAGTTCAGAATAAGTGTACTTATAAATATTATATCCAGTGTAACCAAAATCTGGAACAGATAGACCTAAATTAAGATGTGGCTATTCTGATGATTACATATAGTGTTGGAAGCTTCTGAAATAGTACACAAGATTAGCATGATAAACTGCTCCAAAGACTGATCATCCTAAATAGTAACTTAAACAAAGCAATATTTAAGCTGTCAAAAAATAGCTATTAAATGTCCACATGTACCTGATAACATCTCTGATACATGGTTCTAAACCATAGGTCATAACACTTTTTTTTTTTTTTTGGATTAGGATTGTTAAAGAAATGGTGGTAGGCTGTGGACAGTTACAATTTTTATATTCGTTTAAATCATAATATCACAGAGCTCTGAAGAACATTATCTTTAATCTCCCATAAAACAAGAGTTGATAACAATGCTGAACAAATGCTGTTGGCATGAGTCTGCGACAGGGCAGCTTTGATTTATGCTGTGGCTTTCATAAGGTGCTGCTGAAGAAGATACAGTTCAATAAATTAGAAGCACAAGGAACTACAGTGAATGCCTGCCAGCCATGGGATGTTTACATGATTTACGTGCCCCAGAAAAGCTAACTAGAGGGATTATGAGAAAAGCTAATCATGAAATAACATTCTCTGATACTCTAGAGTTCAGAGTAAAAACCTAGAATTCAGGTGAAAAAAAAAATAGCTGCATTGAAATTAACTGAATACCACCCATTGTTCTGAAGACAAAACATGCCTCTGACAAAAGAAAAATGAAAGGCAATGGAATTGTCACGGTTATGGTTTGGCATTTTCTTTCGTTAAGCTGGAACTCTTCAGAAGTCATAGGATGAAGAAAGGTAGAAAAATAGAAACACAAATACATAAATAATGTAGGCAGGTAAGTAGATAGGTGTCTCCTATAGACAGAGATATCTGATTGTAACATTTCCAGCTTCTTCAAATGAAAGCTTTGTTCATTGCTTTTAGATCTTTTCTCTTTTTAAAATGTGCATTTAATGCTTTAATTGTCTATCTAATGCCACTTTATCCTTCATTCCACTAATTTTGATTTGCAGTGTTTTCACTGTCATTTCTTTTAAAATGTTTGGGAAATTTTAAAAATTTGACATAAGGTTAATTAGAAGTGTTTTATTAAGTTCCAAATAATAGGAAATTTTCCAGATAAGTTTCTGGCACTGATTCCTTGCTTCATTTTGTTTGAATCAGAAAAACACACTTTGTAATTTTATTTACAAAGAGAGAGTCTGAGCTCATTTGGGTTGTCAGAGAAGATAGTGGGTCAACATTATTTTTCTGAATTGCATTAGTTATCTATTGTTACATGGCAAAATTACCTCAAATGAGTAGCTTAAAACAACACATTTATTTTTTACAGTTCCTATGAATCAGGTATCTTGGCACAGCTTAGGAATGCCCTCTCCAATTTTGTAATTAAGGTGAGAGCCCGGGCTTGGGAATCTCACTGGAATGTTTTACTAAGGAAGGATTTAATTCCAAGCTCATTCAAACTGTTGGCATAATTCATTTCACCTTAGCTTTGAGACTAATGGCTGTATTTCCCTTCTGACTGGCTAACTGCTGCTGATAGTTTCTTGCCACATGGCTTTTTTTTTTTTTTTAAATGGGCAATTTCTTCATCAAAGCGAGCAAAGGGGTGAGGAATTCCAGCAAGACAGGCCATATAATCTATATAGTGTAATCATATGCATCTTATCACTGTTTCCATATTCTCTTGGTTGAAAGCAAGTCACAGATCCTGCTCACACTCAGGGGAAGAGGGTCACACAGGGCGTGAACACCAGGAAGTAAGAATTATGGTAGATACTGAGTCTTTCTGACACTTATACACACACACAAACTCACTCAACCATAACGGCTGCTTTACCTACTTCTGCCTTTCAAATATCACAAGAAATGTCTCTTGCAGTCCCATTAATTCAAAACTATTCAGGAAAGGGAAGTCTAGCTTAGCTAAATTGGAATTAAATTCTACCCAGCTAAATTGACACAACACATAGGCACCACAGTTGCCTTTTACTAGAAGCTGTATAGTCTTAGCTTTTTACATGCTGGCCATTAATAGATCTCAAATTAATTTTCATGTATTGTGGGAAAAAAATGATATATAGTGCAAAGTTGAGACTCACTGTTTGCCAACTGGATACCACCCATATTCAACACCACTTCTAGAAGGGATCTTTGTTTTCTCGCTGGGTTATATGCTCTTGTCAAGCATCACTCAACTATATATGTTCATAAACTGCAACTTTTGACACAGCAACAGACCACATGTGGAACAATGGTCCTATATTGAGCTTTCTATCTTAGATATGTCTAAATACACAAACATTTCCCATTGTGCTACGATTATATACAGTATTCTACACAATAACAAGCTGTACAGGGTTATAGCTTGGAGCAACTGTGTATACCATATAGCCTGTGTGTGGCATGCTCTACCATCTCGGTTTCTGATGGTACATTGTGCGACATTCACACAACAATAAAATCAGCTCACTACACATTTCTCAAAACGCATTCCTGGAATTAAGTGATGCATGAATTAAGTGATGTAAGTCTTTATATCTAAATTCTTTATTCTGCTTCATTAATCAACATGTCTATCTTTAGGCCAATGACATAGTTTGGCTTTTGTTTTGTTTTGTTTTGATTTTTAACATTATACTAAGTGCTACAGTCAGAGGCAGATCTCCAACATGATTTTCCTCTTGCAAGACTGTTCTGGCTGTTCTAGGTCTTTATTTTTTCCACAGATATTTTAAAAATATGTCAATTTCTATTTTTTAAAAAATTCTATAATTTTGACTCAGATTGCACTGGCTCTAAAGATCGACTTGGGAAGAACTTTGATCTTAACAATAGTTTCTAAATCTATGAATGTCATGTATATTTCCATTCATTTAGGTCTTCTTAAATTTCTCTCAAAAAGGAGCTGTCAGTATAGAATTCATGAATATTGTTTGTAATCACTAAGAGTTTTCTGTATTAACCTTTTATTCAGAGTAACTGCAAAATAATTTTATTTGTTCTAAATAGAAATTTTGTACATGTCTCAAGATTTTCTATGTACAGAATCATATTACCTAATAAATACAGTTTGATTTGTTCATTTCTACAGCTTTTTTTTTTTTTTTGCAGCTTTTGGCGGGGCAGGTTTGAACCTGCCACCCCCAGTATATGGGGCTGGTGCCCTACTCCTTGAGCCACAGGCGCCGCCCACAGCTTTATGCTTTTTGTTAGTGTTTGTTGCCATGTGTGTTGATTAGAATACATGATAATAGTCATCCTTGCTTTTTTCTCAGTGTCTTGGGCAAGCATTAAGTCTTTCATTATCATGTATAGTAGACATTAAAGAGGATTCTTCTATAAGGCAAAGCTTCTATAAAGCTTCAGTTCTAAAGCTTTTACCATGAGCATTGAATTGTTAAATGTTTTTCTCCATCTGTTAATTCTCCATCAAATAATTTCTTTGTTTCAAATGATTAATGTGGTTAATTAAATTTATTGATCAATGTGATCACGCTAAACCAACTATGTATTACTGATTATGTGTGCAACTTTTTTTCTTTGAATATATTTTTCCAGTTTTGGTATCTTGGTCATTCATAACTTTAAAAGTAAGCATGAAAGAGCTCTCTCCTATTCCACCATTTGGAAGATTTTGTATAATACTGATTTTAATTTTTCTTCTTACGTGTTTAATAGAATTCATTTGTGAAGCTATTTGGGATTCAAGTTTTTGTGGATTATATGGAGGGAAACTTGGGGAAATACAATTTTAATTTCTTTTTTGTTGTTGTTTTTTGCTAGTATTGTGTTTGGATATCTTTTAAATTCCAAAATATTTGGTAAGTACAAACATTTGTGTGACTCTGGTAATTGTATAATGCCTAAGTTGGGGTTTTAGTGTGTCTGTTTCAAAAATAGCGTTCATTATACCCAATAAGTAAGTCTTTATCCCTCACTCCATTCCCACTCTTCCCCGTTTTTGGTTTTCAATGTCCTTCACATCTGTTTGTGCCCATGTGTGCCTTTTCATTTAGCTCCCAATTATTAATGAGTACATATGGTATTTCTTTTTCCATTCCTGAGATAACTCATTTAGGGTAATGATCTCCAGTTCTATCTAAATTTCTGCAAATGACATTATTTCATTCCCTTTGTAAGGTTGAGTAGTATTCCATAGGGTGTGTGTGTGACACAGAGAGAGCGAGAGAGAGAGAGAGAGAGAGAGAGAGAATGCACATCCCCTTTCCTTATTCACTCATGAAATGATGATCACTTAGGACGATTCCACATCTTTGCAATTATGAATTGTTCTGCAACACACTTTTGAGTATAAGTGTCTTTTTGGTAAAATGACTTCTTTTCCTATGGTCAGATACTCATAGTGGAATTGATGGATCAAATGATAAGTCTAAATTTATTTCTTTAAGGAATCTCCATGGTGTTTTCCACTGAAATTGTGGTAATTTGCACTGGCAGTATCTAAGAGTATCTTTCTCTCTGCATCTAGAGCAGAAACTACTGTTTTTTGGCTTTTTAACAATGGCAATTCTGAGGGGGTAAGGTGCTAGCTATCTCACTGCAGTTTTAATTCTCTTTTCGTGGAGGATCAATAATGTTGAGCATTTTTTTGCTGTGTGTTTGTTAGCCATTTGTCTATTTTCTTTTGTAAAATTTCTGTTCATGCTTCACCCACTTTTTAATGTTTTTTTAATTGCTTGAGTTTTTCATAAATCCTGGATATCAGCTGTTTGTCAAATAAATAGCTTGCAAATATTTTCTCCCATTCTGTAGGTTGTCTATTTTACTCTGTTGTTTCCTTTGTTATTTAGAAGTATTTTAATTAAGCTCCATTTATTTATTTTTGTTGTTACTTGGAGTCTAAGTTATAAACTCTTTGCCTAGGCTAGAAAACCTCTAGAAGATTTTTTCTTACATTCCCTTCTAGAATTTCTATGGTTTTATATTTTACATTTACATCTTTTATACAATTTTGTTTTTATTTCAAAGTATTATGGGGGTACAAATATTTCTGGTTCCATGGATCCTTTTATAAAACTTGAATCATTGTTATAACCCAGTTAGTGTTCATTGTACCCATTAGGCAGGTTTTCCCCCATAGCCTCCCTCCACTTCCCCCTGCTTGATTTCCCTTATGTTTTACTTCCCTCTAAGTGCATGTGTGCTCGTCAGTTAGTTCCCATTTATTAGTGAATACATGTGGTTTTGTTTTTCCCCTCTTTGGATACTTGGATAAAGGTCTCCAATTCCAAATTGTTGGAAAAGGCATTAAGTCATCCTTCTTCGTGGTTATGTAGTTTTCCATGGTATAAATATACCACATTGTATTAATCCACTCATGAATTAATGGGAACTTGGGGTAATCTCACATCTCTGCACTTATAAATTTTGCTACAGTAAACATTCCAGTGCAGATGTCTCTTTGATAAATGACTTTATTTCCACTGGGTAAACACACAGTAGTGAGATCAAACATAAGTCTACTTTTAGTTCTTTGAGGTATCCCTCGACTGTTTTTCAAAAAGGTTGTATTAATATGAGGGATGCTGTTAAACATCTTATAAATGTGCACAGGATAGGTAACAAAAAACTATCTGGCCCAAAATATCAATATATCCAAGACTGAAAAACATTCTGGTTTATTTTAATTATTTCTACTATTCCATTTTTCCCTTGTATATTATATATATTTTAATATTCTTTTATATGTAAACCTAAGTATAACAATACATATCATTTGCTTATTAAATGTGAATGTGTATTTATATCATTACCACTTTCTAGACAAAAAAATATGACCTTGAAAGTCTTTAGGTTCATTTATTATACCTTGTCATATTTTGTGCAATTGTTATACTTATCTTATACCCATACATAAAACTCCATAAGATATTAATATCTTGGTTTCATTATGAATTTTTTCTTTTTTAGCCTTTTGTATCCTCTTTCTATTGTTCCGCATCAGTACTTATGTGCTTCTCTGTGGATCACTGTGCATCTGACACAACTTGTGTTAGTGTTTCCTTTATTGTATGTGTGTTTCTGATGACTACTCAAAGTTTTTCTTTGAAAACTATCTAACTTGTCCTAATGATTGAAGAACTCTTGTTTGGTAAAATATTTTATGTTGTTGTTTTGTAATTTTAAGATCTAATTCCATATTTTTAGGTTTGATTTTTCTTTTGATGATAGTATTTTATTAGTAGTTGAGTTGATCCTTTAATAACATTCTTTTTTCTGTTTGTCTTTGGTTCCATACAGTTTCATTACACTGTTCTTGGGTATTTTTTTTTGGTTATTATTTAAACTTTTTTGTTTCTTAGTATCTTAAAGCTGTATTTTTATGTCTTTCATTGGTTTTTAAAATTGATGACAATTTGTGTAATGTTACCTCTTTATATATGTATTTCACATAGTCATCTTTTCTAATACTAGATACATATAAAGATATTGACTCTATTTTCCATATTCTATGTCTTTTACCTTCTTTTATAATTTTTTATTTTTCATATCTGTGCCTCAATGTGTCCTATTATCCTATAATTTCACTTCTGTTCCTGATTTTCTTATCACCTGTGGAATCTGCTGCAAAACCCAGTCAGTAGTTTCCCATTTTAGCTACTGTATTTTTATGTTTTCAGCAGCATAATTTCCATTTAATGCTTACTTTCAAAAAATTTGTATCTTGTCATCTAATTTCTTAAATCCATTAAGTAGTTATAAAATGCATGTCATACAACTCCTACATCTGTTTCCCTTGTATAAATTATAAATAATTTTTAATATTTTCTCTTGTTTTTTAATAAAGTTTTGTTTTCTTGGATGGCTAGTCATTTTTAAAATTAATTGTAGAAAGTTCTGTATGAAAAATGTAAGATTCTTATTATAATTATCTTCTTAATATACAGACAGTTTTTCCTTCTGCTTATAGCAGACTATGGGAGGGAAAATAACCCTAATCTAATAAGGGTTAAACTGATTAGAAGTTGGCCTCCAGTCTCTGTGTGGGATGGTATAACATGAATCAACAATGCTGCTATATTTAGCTATTTGATTGCTCCAACGTAAACTGGGGTACATAGAGAGTATAAATTTTATTTATTCTCTGAGTCCCATGAGTTCAGCCATTCAGCCTCAAGACTGAGTTTTAAGTTTAACCAAATCCACAGGGGGAAATTCTTATTTTTTAATTATTTTTTTTTTTCTCCAGAGTCATGGACAATTTAACAATGTATTGTTACTTGAAAAAGATTTCTAAAATGAAAAGTTTTAATACTATACTTTTATAACCACAAGCATCCAATTTATGAATTTTAAATCCATTTATATGGCATTTCTATTTTCCTAGTATTTAGCATTTATCTTATTCCATTTTCTTCATATCTTCACCCGCCTAAAACTTATATTTCCTCTCCCTCTTTCTCTCTCCCTCCTTCCCTCTCGATCGTTCTGACTCTCACATTTGCTCCCTCTCCTCTCTCTCATCACAGTCTGTGGTTCATCATCTCATTTTGCTTGCTCTGGCTCTCTCTCTCTCTCGATTGTTCTGACTCTCATTTTTGCTCCCTCTCCTCTCGCTCATCACGGTCTGTGGTTCATCATCTCTTTTTGCACTTATTTTGCACATGAAATATTTTCTTATTTGTTCTGAAATATAAAATACAATAATTTCAAATTTGTTATTTACTATAGCAAAAATTTCATTTCAGAATATGCTATGTCTATTCTAGACATCTGCTATGTCTATTCTATAGTAAACCTCTTTTTGTAGGTTCAGATTATTAATGTCTTCTTTGGCAGTTTTCTTTATAATTTTAGAATGAGCTTTAGTGTCATGAACATTTTATCTGAAGCAGTGTATATAATCTCCAAATTATCTCTTTATCCTTTTTCATATTAACTTATCTATACCCATTGGTAATATCTAGACAAAATTCTTTAATATTTTTGAATATGTGACACTATTTCCTTTTTAACAGCATTGATTAAAACTACACCCAATTTTTGTACACTTGATTATCCTTATCAAGAGCTGGCATAGAAGAGGAGTTAAAAACCTCTGTTCAACTTTTAAAAATTCATATAGAAAAATGCATTGTATTTCTACAATAGAATCAGGAATGATCTCAGAAAATTCTATCTTTTGTTTGACCTGATTATTTGCTGATTTTTTTTGGCATATTTTTATAGATTCATCTTCTCTTTGCATGGTTCAACAAGTCCATTCTAAACATCATCTTCAAAAGATTGTTGAGAAGAGAATGCTAGACTCTCTTGGAAAAAAACAAGCTGACTGCAACATTTTTCCTTTTTCTCCTGGACACCTCTATTTCTAACAACTTCCCCCACAGATATTTCATATGATTTTCAGATTTTTTTTTTGAACATTATAAAAGAAAATCTTCTTGTGGTAGTTATTCTTATGAGTCAATTTGGCTAGGTTATGGTGTCCAGTTCTTTGGCTAAACACAAGTCTGGATATTGCTGTGAAGGTAATTCTTAGATGTGGTTAACATGTAAATTAGCAGACTTTAAATAAGCTGGTTACCTCTATAATGTGAGTGGACCTCATGCAATTAGTTGAAAGTCTTTTTTTTTTTTTTTTTTTTGAGACAGAGCCTCAAGCTATCCCCCTGGGTAGAGTGCCGTGGCATCACAGCTCACAGCAACCTCCAACTCCTGGGCTCAAGCAAGTCTCCTGCCGGGGCCTCCCAAGTAGCTGGGACCACAGGCACCTGCCACAGTGCCCAGCTATTTTTTGGATATAGCCATCATTGTTGTTTGGCGGGCCCGGGCTGGATTCGAACTTGCCACCTTAGGTATATGTGGCTGGCGCATTAGCCACTTGAGCCACAGGTGCTGAGTCAATTAGTTGAAAATCTTAAGAGCAGGTTTTCTGAAGGAGAAACTCCTACCTGAGTTACCAGCTTCCTTCCCTTGGAACTAAGAGTCAAGACTACAATTTCAACTTTCACCAGCATCTTCAGCCTGACAGCTGGCTGTACAGACTTCAGACTTGCCAGCCCCCACCAATTACATGGGCTAAGGTAATTCCTTAAAATAAGTATCTCAATATAGATATAAAGATAGATAGAGTTATAAATACGTTCTGTTGGCTCACTTTCTCTGAGGAACCCTACTAACATCAGTCCTGGTGTGAAAGACAACCAAGTGAACTAGTTCAGTTAGAAAAAGGGAAAGATTGATATCTTTGAGACTTAGTACAGATTGGAGTTCAGGAGTTATTATTTTGGGGAAAGGAAACAGGTATCTTAGAGGAGAAATTGCCCTCGTGGTTCCAAGTTCTGAAAAAACAACTGTCTTATACCTCACGGAAGAGAAATTTTATGTCTAGTAAACGATATTTGTTTGAAAAAAAAATCAGCAAAATATTCCTCTAACAGTGCTCTCTCTCCAATAGTTTTAAAATACTATTAATCAGTGGTATTACTTAAAATAAAAATCAACAATAAGGAACCTCTGCCTTCTCAATGCCAGAGGTATTACCACTAATACTGCTAAGACATCGAAAGAGCTGTCTGCACAGTTGTACACCCAGGCTGAATATTAAATGTATATATATGAAAGACTCCCTAGGGAAGATGAGCTTTTTAATCATAGTGTTTGACTTTCCATATCTGTTTCTTCCTTCTTCTATGGCAGGAGGATGGACTGAGAAGCACATTTTTCTCTAATTTCTTGATAAGCACTACTATCAACCTGACAGCCCAGACTGATTAAATATCCCTATTCACATGCAGACAGACCCACTGCCTTTAAAAATCTCTGAGGCTAAAATTAAATGTAAATTAGCGAAGGCCCAAACCCCTCTGCAGCTTTCTACTTTTTTAGACAATCATTAAAAATTACTCTGTGGAGAAAAGACAGCATCCTTACAAATCCCGTTTGTTTTGATTTTATTGGTCTGGCAGAGGCATGAGAAAAGTAGTAAAGTAGCACTAGCAAAGCAAGCCAAAATTGAATTTAGGAAAAGGAATGGGTAAATAGAGACCCCATAGGTATGTACCCCAAAGCAGGGAAGTTGAGAGTTTAGGGAAATAAGGAAGGAGCAGACACGTCCTAGAGGCCCAGTTTAGCAAATACAATGGTCTGGGAAGGTAGAAAACAAGGCAGAATATCCAGTTTAGAGCCGTGGCACAAAAATGTAAGGTGGCTATTACGGGCAACATGGAGCTGGAGTCAAAGCTAAACAGCTGACACAGTAAGAATGTATAACTCTGACCTGCAGTTTTGATCACCCATACAGTAACAGAGCGCAAGAGGCTCTGTGAGTGACTTGGAGGTTCGGCAAGCTGGGATTTTCTGTAGGTAGCTACTTGTCAAAGTTGGTCTGAGGCTCTCAGGAGACTTGAATTCAGAGAGAACAAAAAACAGGTACAGCTGGGTTAAATCGGTTGTTTAGCAAAGTTTAGACCAGGTTGTTTAGAAAGATGGCTGGAGGATGGAATCAGACCGTCGTTAAGATCTTTTCAAAAATCTTTCTTCTGCTATTTTATTACTGATACAGTCTGAGTTTCCAGGCTTCCAGCTGAGACTATGATTTCATATTAACATTGCCAGAGAATCTTGCGCATTTGGTAATCAATTTAAACACTATAATGTATAATATTTCCATCCTTCTCCAACTCCAGACTTATCTTCTCACCTTTCCCACATCTACTTGCAAAATAATAGAAATTCTTCTACCTGCATCTTCCCAACATTTACAAACTTCTCTTTCTTCCCCATAAAAGGTAGTAGTGTTAGAGTGGTGCAGTGGCTCAAGGTAGTATCCAGAATAATTGAAAAGAGCAGGTAAAGTTTTTGCAAGAACAAGAAATTTCATTAACAATTTGCACAAGCTGGGCCTCATCTTAATGACGGCAGGCTTCTTGGAAAGTGCAGTTTAGGGTTGTATACACAACTTTAAGGAGTATCACCTGTTTCTTGGAAGTCTCCCCAGGATCTTAATTAACTGTTCTCAAAACAACCCACCTTCGAGGTTTTAATCACCCTCATTCCCCTAATAGCCCAGGTCAGATTCACCTGAAACAATCCATAATAATCTAATGATATCTGTCACCCACCATGTTCATATCTACCTCACTACCTAATAGTATCTTCAACCTTTTCTCTGGACTCAATCCATACCCATAATCACAGAATATTTGTAGTATTAGTTTTCTTTTCATTCCCATATCTCCAGTTTCACTCAATTATATCTTTGCCATCAGTACCTGCATGTGCTCAAAATTTTCACACCTTGAAAAATACCCTCCTTTGACCCACTCTCTCCATTTCCCATCACCTGCATTTTTCATCTTTTTGTTTCTTTCACAGGCAGAAATGACCCTCCTCTGCTTACTTGAATCCCACTACTGAGGGGTAACCTGAGAATTTGATGGTGTTTCACAGTGTCTGGCTAGAAAATAAAGGAATCCTAGAGTCCTGTCCCATTTTGACACACCAATGTGTATGAAAGACTCATCAAAGCAAAAAATAAATTTAAGTCCCTAAATTAATAGGTACAGAGATTAGATTTTTTAAAAAATGAGAACAACATAAGTAACCAAAAGTGCAACACAGGTAAAAATAGGTCGAAGCACGCAATTCAAACATGTGGCATAAATGTTGCTTTCTACTTCTACCCTAATCCCAAATTCAGTGATTTCACTGATTCCTTCCGAATTAAATTCTGATGACCCAGACCCCTTGACTCCCCCTAAGACCAGTGGGGCACAAGCCCCCTACCCTTGAAAAGGAAACCTCGCCTAAGCCTTTTAGTCCCAGCCCCTCAAGGGTGGAGAAGCAGTCTAAAATTAAGGAAGTATGCAGGGAGGGGTTGAACCCTAGAGGGAAAGTCCCAAATTCTTTGCAAACTTTCTGAACTTATGTTGAACTATGTACCCCCACTTTGCCCCCCGTTGACCTGTATCTTGTGATTTGTGACTTAATGTACCCTAAGTCAGCATGTACCCCCACCCTGAGTTGTGTGACCCCTAATGATATACCCCTGCCTTATAACCCCTGAGTTATGTTGAGTTGTTATGAACTAATGCATGTGCCCTTACCTTGTGACTCCTGAAGCTGAGTTGTGCTATAACCGCAATGATTTAGCTTTTGTACAAGCTTGCTTGCTTCAGCAATAATCACAGTATATAAGCCTTTTGAATTTGCCATTCATGGCTGCTTGTTGGCCCACCACAATAGCCCCCCCTGTAGGTGCACCTGCAGGTGTATTAAATTCCTAATAAAATTTCTATTAATTAATTACATCTGAGGTGGAGTCCATCCTTCTCTCAGCTGCGTGGGACATAACAAAATCAGAAAGACTATTCTTCAGAATTCCGGATGGGTACACCAAGCTGTTTCTCAGTATCTTCTTTAGGATATTTCATTGGAACTTCTGAGTAACTTGTTAAAAATGGAAATTATAATTCCCTCCCTACAGAAAACGAAGACATATTCTTCCTCAGTTTCATGCCCTGAAATTGCGAAATGTGTGTCAAGACAGATGCTTCATCCACCTGGGTCCTTGACTAACCGTGGAGCAGCTGGACTGCAATTAGGGTTTTTATTGGATGACAAAAATATAGTATACCCATTAACTTTGAATTTCAGACATATAATAAACATTTTTATAGTGTATTTTCAATGTTACATGGGAGATAGTCATACCGAAGAAGGATATTTCTGCTTATTTGATGTTCAAGATTGATTAGATGTCCAGCATTCTATCTGGCAACCCTACATAGAACAAATATGGAGACTAAGTAAAAGTTAAATTTGGTTTACGTGAGTCACTGATGTTTGAGAGTTATTTGTCACCACAACATAACCTAGCCTATCATGACTAATATAACCATGGTTCGTCCATTATAAAGAAATGAAGTTATGATATGAGTGAACCACTATTAAGAACTTTAGTGAAATAAGTAGTGCAGGCTTGGGGAAATTTGGGGCAATATGGTGCAAGGCAATACTGGAGCCAGGATGACTGCATGAGTTGACCTCAATTCTGAGGACACATGTGCTGCCAGGCTCATGAGCAAAATCATAAGATCAACATACAGCACATCATGTGTTTAGATGAATGCATCAGTAAGCACATTTCACTAAGTTAGCTGGGATTCTAGTACAAGAGCACAGGAAAGGGGCTACAGACTAAAGCCGAATTTATGAGTGCCTATGATTGTGATGCCTGTATACATGTGTCAGTTTCTTTGGTTTTACCAGCAGACTCACTTCCAGCATTGTTACTTTTCTTATTTTTACTGCTTTCTGTATTGTTATCCAAAAGAACCTACAGACAACCTATTAGAACTAAGATGATCCCCACATTGCCACTGGATACAGGTGAATATTAAAATCCCAGTACTGCTCCTATGAATCATTCTTAGGTTGAATCTTTTTAGAAGCAGATCCTGATCTAAGGATTTGGGCATGAGTGATGTTTTTAAGGGACTACTCTATAAGATACAAGAAAGGAAGTGATGGGGTCAGGGCAGGGAAACAGAAAAAAAAAAAACAAAGAAGAGCATGAAAATATGAGAAGTCACAACCTTAAGCTAATCCTATGGGGAATTCCAGAGTTTAAGTTATCTCAAAGTTGGTCCCACCTTGGTTGTACTTTCTCTCCATACAGTTTTTGGCTAGAGTCTGCCTAGATTAATGAGAATGGGGATAAAAACTGCAGGCAATTTAAACACGTTGCCAGAGGAGGTGGAAAAGACCTCTGAAAGTCTTAGAGGTGAGACCACACTGGCAGAGCGGTTAAGAGCCTGGGACTGGGCGCACAAAGTGGTAAATGGTGCTGAGTCTGTTTTAGCACAAGGAATATCTAAATAGAAACTTTAAGTCTGAAGTAAAACACATTTATAATAGCAGAGCAGTTATAAAGAATCAGTAGACGCTTTGGACTGAATGTCTGTGTCTCCACAAAGTTCTTACATTGAAATCCTAATCCCTAATGTCATGATTTTGGAGAGTGGGTCTTTGGGAAGTAATTAGGTCTTAAGAGTGAAGCTCCATGATCGCATTTGTGCCCTTCTAGATGGAGGCACAAGAGAGATTGTGCACCACCTCCGCCCTCCTTCCTTGTGAGAATGAAGCAAAAAGGAATAATAGGGAATGATCTAGAAACCAGCAGAGACTTCTCACCAAGAACCCAACTGTTCTGGCAGCCCTATCTCAGATCTCCAGCTTCCTGAGCTGTGAGAAATAAACTGGCGTTTAAGCCACCTGGTCTATGTTGTTTTGTTATAGTGACCCAAACTAAGACAATTTTAACCAATGGTGCAAAATGCCCTTTTAGAAATTCAGCATGGTAAACAGCATTTTTCTAAAACTGATGTGTACATTCAATAAAATTTCAACTGAAATTCCAACAGGATTGGAGAGGGGTGAAATTCATAAAATTAAACTTTGCTCAAAAGAATAAAGTAGTGTAAATAAATAAGGCCATTCTGAAAAGGAAGATCCAAAAGACGACTTTCCCATCAGATTCAAAGACATTCATTAATAACAAAGCAGTATGACAGTGGTCTAGAAAGACAAAAGAGTGACCAGAGATTGTCTTTAGCATGTTGGTGATGAAG
The DNA here is from genome assembly GCA_963574575.1 of Galagoides demidoff. Lineage (NCBI taxonomy): Eukaryota > Metazoa > Chordata > Mammalia > Primates > Galagidae > Galagoides > Galagoides demidoff. Next base: position 11,719 of record CAUYQV010139358.1, on the reverse strand, counting down.
CCGTGAAGTATGGGAAATACGAGAGGAATGTCTGAAAATAAAATACTAAGGACAAAAATCAGAGAAAGGATGAAATGAAGAGATGCAAGATAAGCTAATCAAAGCAATTATAAGGTACCATTTATGGACAAAAAGGAATCCTATTCCACCAAAAATAAAAATGAAGTATTGATTTAGCTACAGCATAAGTGAATCTTGAAAATATTGTGCTGAATAAAAGAGCTGATACAAAAGGCCACACATTGTATGATTCCATTCATATGAAATGTCCAGAATAGGCAAATCTATACAAGCAGAAAATAGATTAGTGGTTGCTGAAGGGAGGGTGGCTGGGGTGAGGAAGGAGGGGAGAAATGGGGAGTGACTCCTAGTGGGTATAATATTTTGGGGGGTGAATGATGAAGGAAACTGGAATTAGATGACAGTGATTAATGTAGAAATTTATAAATCTATTGAAACCCTCTATACTGTACGTTGTAAATGGGTAAACGTTATGGTACATTTTGATAAAACTGTCACTACAAATTTTTATATGTTAGTCTTTTCCTGTATTGTGTCCCAGAGTAAAAAATAAAATTTAAAAAAATAGGAAATCAGAAGAATTCACCTTGAATTTCAAGGGAGAATAGCATACTTTTTTATGCGTAAATGAAAGAGTAGAAGTTAAGAATTATAAATTATGTTGCACAGAGCATGATCTCTTACTTTTCTAAGCTGATTTTAGTGCTATGGTAAAAATTAAGAATATATGTATTTTTCTGATATTGATCGGTCTCCAACAATGGAAATAAACACATCTCGAGTGAATTTTTTTTTTAAATTGTTGGACATTGATCTCATTGCGTCTGTTATGAACACAGATTCATGTACCAAAAAGCGTTTTTTTCTCCATTTATCCATCCTTAAGGAAGAAATGAGGGCCTATTATTTTAGAAGTGATTAGAAATTTATTCTGAGATTACTCTTCACCTTAACCTAGCTTGAGTTAAACAATTATTTGAAAATCGCCCAAAGCAACCTTTATTTAGGTATATTTTTGTGACTCTAAACTCAAGCTATTGATCTGATTCTCTGTTGCTCTTTTTCATAAAATAGTGATAGTGAATTCACTTGCTTTTGAGCCTAATTTGAACAACTGATTGACATTTTAATAACCATTGTATTTAAGTCAGTAAATGTTACTTAGTTCATTTTCTAGGCAGACATGAAAATTAAAAACGCATTCAGTTGGCTCAGTTATTAAATCTGCAAACACCTCCAAAATGACAGAAACCAGAATATTTATCCTAAAAGATTTAGTGTCTTATAATCAAGTACAATGCCAAGTAATGAAATTTAGAATCCAACAAAATGAACTCTTCATAGATATTCATGTAGATAAAAACATAACTTAACCTTCACACAGACACGTATACAAACATGCATCCTGTCTTGTATAATCAGCATCTCTCCTCCATTTGATTGGATTTTAAAAAGAGATTATAAAATGAAGAGCAGCTCTCAATAGATACATCTTAAATAGAACCCATGTTTATATGTAACCTTATTGTTGGTATTTATTTATAAAAGATAACGCACAGTTGTTTCTATGTATTTTAGGTCAAATGTCTTTGTTATTCACAGGCAGTAGATAGCACAGTCACCATCCTCTAAAAATTCCTTAACCTGTGATAGTCAGAATCTTTGAAGTTACATGTATGGGGGGAAAAGAAGGGATGTGGTTGCTTGCCAGGCAAGTGGTGGCACAGCATAGACATCTGTTGGGTTTTGTCTGCCAAGAATCTCTCTACCCTTTGTTCACACGCTGGCTGGTAGTAAAGATTAACCTAGCCTAGGCATTTTATTCAAGAAATCTGTGGGACCACCCACCTTTCTTCATTCCTGATACCAGTGGTATTGCCATGTAAAACATACTTATGAACAAAATGTATAAAATCATTCTATAGATATTAATCTTAAATATTCTTGACAAACAGGAAATACGAGCATCTTGTATGCCAATCAACACTTGTTTTGCCTCATCTACAAATTATCTAATCATAAATTAACAAATTTATATGGATTATCTTTGTGTTATTGACATTTAAGCGAACTTAATGTGTTATAAGAACAAATACTTAGTCTTTGATATATAGATAAAATTTTTGCAATATAATTTAAAAATTGTTTATGCCCTAAAAAGTAGAGTTTATGTTCTTTAAAGTAATTTTTAAAAATTCAAGTATTTTGACTTGGTGCCTGTGGCTCAAGTGGCTAAGGCGCCAGCCACATACACCTAAGGTGGTGGGTTCGAATCCAGCCCGGGCCTGCCAAACAATAATGATGGCTGCAACCAAACAAAATAGCCAGGCGTTGTGGCGGGCACCTGTGGTCCCAGCTACTTGGGAGGCTGAGGCAGGAGACTCACTTGAGCCAAAGTGTTGGAGATTGCTGTGAGCTGTGATGCCACAGCACTCTACCCAGGGGTATAGCTTGAGGCTCTGTCTCAAAAAAAAAAAAAAATTCAGGTATTTTGATTTTTCCACAAATTGTGTGTGTCATGTCTTGATCTAAACAATCTTCGCTAATGACAGGGTGAACATAAAGTATACCAAATTATCTTTGGTTTTTACTGCTTTGTACTTTAGGATTAATATTTATGATCCATGCTGACTATATTTTAATTGTCTTAGGATAGGTACACAACTTTATAGACTTCTGTATCATCACCTTTTCCCCAATAAATTAAATTGTAATATTTTTTCAAAAGTTAACTTGTGTTTATATACTTACATCTTTTTTTGTTTTGTTTTTGTTTCTGTCGAGACAGAGTTCTACCCTGTGCTCTGAGCAGAGTGCAATGGCGTTGTAGCTCACTGCAACCTCAGACTTGGGCTGTGGCCATCCTGCTGCCTCAGCCTCCAAAGGCGCTGGGATTACAGGTACTCACTTTGGCACACAGCCGGAGTTTTCCATTTTTTCCCATGATTCGGGAGTCTCTCTCTGTCTCAGACAAGCCTCAAACTCCTGAGCTCAAGCAATCCTCCACCCTCAGCCTCCCACAGTGCTGGGATTACAGGTGAGAGCCACTGCGCCCGGCTAATTACATCTTTTTTAATGACTCTAATCTGCTCCAATGATGCCTATTTAGACTTCTGCAAATATTATAGATTTTTTATTATACTATGTTTTAATATCAGCTATGGCAAGAGCTTTGTCACTATTTTATTTTTGAATGAATTGTTTGGTAAGTCTCAGCCTTTTATTCTTCCACATGAAAATGAACATTCCTACTCTAAAAGTTCTGGAATTTAAATGAGATTTACGTAAAATGAGTAAGTCTTATTTTTTGAAAGATTGACTTTTTATCTCATTCAGAATTTCTCTACAGAACAGTGACATGCCTTTACATTTGTTGGCAACTGCTTTCACTCTTTCAACGAAATTTTGAAAATCCCACCTATTTAAAATATATATCTTTATAATTACCCTTGAGTCACTTTCCAAATTTTTGATCTGTATTGATTTCTTTAATACGTAAAGAACAATTATTTTAATATTGTCATTTTTCTTTCCTCTTCATCAGGAACTATTTAGAATTGCATTTGCACATTTCTAAATGATATATTAATTTGTCTGCTACATTGTTATTTATTTCTCACTTTATTTACAGAGGGAAATGTGACAAATTTTATGGAAATTCTTTAGAATTTGTTGGAACTATGACATTTGTTTGGTCTATGACAAGTTCAGCTGCAAGTGAATCCATCCTTTGAGTGTAGGATTTCATTTATGTTGATTATATCATGCTTGTCTATTTTATTGTTCAGATATTCTATGGCATATGATTATTTACTTCAGAGAGATATATAAGACAAAAAAAATATGTTGCTTTGGCTATTTCCTTTCGAATTTCTGTCATTCTGAACATGCTGAGGCTCTGTCTATCAGATTTATGATTTACATACCTTCTTTTAGAGTTTATATTTTTTCTTTAAAAAATAATCTTACCATAATACCTACTAATTTTCTTCCCTTAAATATATTTGGCCAATTAACTGGATTAGAATTTTCCTGGAATAAATTTTATTTATTTCATTCATTTAAATGTAATGTTTAAATTCCACCTATTAAGAAGAGTATATGGCTAAAAAAAGATCAATTTTGTTTTGGTTTTAATCCAGTTAAATAATCTTTGCCTTTACAAAAACACTTGACTTTTTTTTTTTTTTAGCAGTTTTTGGTTTAAGGGAAAAGAGCAGAAATGGGTAGTTTCCTTAGACCCTCTCAAGGCACTGTTTCTACCACCCACCCTCACCATAGCTTTCTTTATTATTAACATCCGAAACAGTTAATATATTTGTTATGACTGATGAGCAAAATATGATGCCATGGTTTGACTATGTCTCCCAAAATTTCATGTGTTAAAAACTTAATTACCGATTCAGTGCCTGTGGCTCAAGCTGCTAAGACACCAGCCACATACACCTAAAGTGGCAGGTTCGAATCCAGCCTGGACCCCCAAACAACAATGACGGCTGCAACCAAAAAATAGCCAGGCGTTGTGGTGAGCACCTGTGGTCCCAGCTACTTGGGAAGTGGAGGCAAGAGACTCGCTTGAGCCCAAGAGTTGGAGGTTACTGTAAGCTGTGATGCCACGGCACTCTACCCAGGGTGACAGCTTGAGGCTCTGTCTCAAAAAAAAAAAAAAAAAACTTAATTACTACTGTAAAGGTACTGGGAGGTGAGTCTATAAGAGGCATTGGGTCATGAGGGCGCTGCCCTTATGAGTGGACTAATGCCCTCATCATAGAGTGGTTTCCTGATAAAAAGTATGCACCCAGCCCACTTCCCTGTCTATCTCAGGTGCTCCCATCTGCTTCTGCCCATCCACCATGGATGATACTTGCCAGAGGCTGCTGCTATGGTCTTGGAAGTCCCAGCCTCCAGAACTGTGAGAAACACATTTTTCTTTATAAATTACCCAGTTTGGGTATTCACTTCTAGCAGGAGTAAATAAACTAAGACCTCTGGATATATTGTTATTAACTAAAGTGCATAGTTGGCACTAGGGTTCACCTTCTACAGGTTTTGGCAGATGTATAATGGCATGTATCACCATTATGGTATCACACAAACTAGTTTCAAGGCCCTAAAAATCCCCTCTGCTCCACTTATTCAACCCTCCCTCCCTGCCCCAAGCCTCCCATCACTGCTTATCTTCTTACTTTCTCCATAGTTTTGACTTTTCCAGAATGTGATGTCATTGGAATCAAACACTGTGTAGTCTTCATATTGGCTTTTTTCCTCATATGCATTTAGGGTTCCTTCATTTCTTTTTTGTGGAAATGTTCATCTTTTCACCAGTAACTTTAATATGCTTACCTTTGCTTCTATTATAAATTTAAGTCAGGTAGATGGCAAATATTCTGGCTATTTTTGTTGAGGAAGAGACTTTTTTCCTACGTAAAGGATGGCATCTTTTTTCTGCTCTTGACCTATTCCTAAATCAAGGCCATCTGGCTCAGCCTCATCTTTCATAGTATACAGTGTTTGTAAGGCAGTTAATGACTACTATTTTACTATTCTTATACTCTTTGACATCACACAGTAGTTGATTCTGTTGATAGTATTTGGGTTTTTATTACCTTATTTTTTGCTTGATGTTTGCATTTAATTACAAAGTAGTACTGTGCTAAATATCTTATTTTGTACTTTTTATCACCTAGAGCAATGTTTTAAAGTCAATAAATTTGGCAGGCGGCAGTGTCTCACACCTATAATCCTAGCACTCTGGGATGCTGATATGAGCAGATTGCTTGAGCTCAGAAGTTTCAGACCAGCCTGAATAAGAGCAGGACCCCATCTCTACTACAAATAGAAAAATCAGCCAGGTGCGATGGCTCATGCCTGCAATTCCAGCAGTTGGGAAGCCAAAGTGGGTAGATTATCAGAGCTCATAGGTTTAAGACCAGTTTAAGCCAAAGCAAGACCCCATCTCTAAAAATATCCAGGCATTGTTGTGGATGCCTGTAGTCCCAACTACTGGGGAGGCTGAGGCAAGAGAATTGCTTAAGTCTCGGAGTTTAAGGTTGCTGTGAGCTATGACACCATGGCATTCTACCAAGGGGTGACAAAGTGAGACAACAAAGAAAAGAAAGGAAGGAAGGAGGGAAGGAACGTTAGGTGAGCATTGTGCCAGGCACCTGTCGTCCAGCTATTTGGGAGGCTGAGGCATAAGGATCTCTTGAGCCCCAGAGTTCGAGGTTGCTGTGAGCTATGACACCACAGCTCTATACAAAAGGCAACAAAGAGAGACTCTATCTCAAAATAATAATAATAATAACCAATAAATTTACATTTATGTATCTAGTTTAATTTTCTAAAAAGTTGTATTAATACATAGAAGGCTTCCATCACATTCATCCATTTTTCTACTGACAGACATTTAGATGGATTGTACCTCCCGGATACCATAAACGATGTGATAAGCCTGCTCATGTACTTCGTTGTTTACTCATTGCTTTGCACTCCTCTTGTCCAGCCATATCTAAAATTCTGACTGTCATCATGAAGACACACATCCTTCTAGAAGATGAAATTCTATTCTTACTTTGAAGTCTATCACCAATCATTCTAATTTCCTTCAGTAATTTTAACTGGGAGTAACAGTTTCTGTGCTAAGAAATGACAAATCTCTGTGCCTAACCAAGACATCTCTATAGAATCTGACATAGAGATACCAAACTATCAAAAATTAAACTTATGATTTACCTTCATCTTCTATTTTACTTGGTATTAAACGGCAGGAGACTCAATGTGTTAAGTCTAAATTTAGGAAATTTTTCTTTATTTCCTTTCTTTCCTCATCTCTGACATCTAATCAGTAAGTGAATCCCATATATTCCACCCCTGAATATCTGCACAGTTATCTCCAGTCCTGTTGCAACTACCCTCATTTAAAATATTCTACTGTAGTTTCTTGTCCAGGTTACTGAACTTTTGGGTAGCTTCCCATGTTGCCACTTTATTCTCTTGTTTACTTTTAATCCATTCTTTGAACTACATTCACATATCCCAAGTGAAAATCCAATTATGATAATTCACTGTGATTCTAATCATTTCCCACAAGAGACAAAATTTAACCATCTTAAGATGAATTTTGGGGTCTTTTACAATAGAATTCCTAACTACCTTAAACCAATAGTTTCAGTTACATTGGAATTTTAATTCCTTAATTCTGACAGAGTTTCACCTGCTAGAGTTAACACATCTAGTTTCCAGTCTCTAGGAAAATCATTTTGTTCCAATTTATTTCGGTAAATCCTACTCAATCCTTCAAGTCCCATTTTATTTTTTTAATCAAGACATTGTTAGCTGTCTCAGTCTAAATCATGTCCCCATGTAAAACCCTGTCAGAGCACTTTGTGCTTTCCTACAGTTTTCATCTTTTAGGCCATTATTTCTAAGATTACTTATTTAACGTCAATTTTATCCCCTCTTCTGAGAAAAGTTGCAACTGTTTTGTAAACTACTACAATATCTGGCACACAAGCATGGATCAAATATTAACTGAACACCTAACAAGCTCCAGACACCACTGTTAGGTTTATCAGTAAACCAAGCAGACAAATATTTGTCCTTCCCTCAAGGGAAAGACAAACAATAGATACAAGTTAAAAAAGAAGAGTGTATTATATAGGCTTTTGAAGCACAGACTTTGGAGCCACACCACCCAGGTTCAAGTCACAATTCAATAAATCTAGAGCTCTGGGACTTTTGTAGGTTTTTTAATTCCAAGTGCTTATTTCCTTATTTATAAAACAGAGAAAGTGTATCTACTTCTTAAGTTTATTCAGAAAATCAAATGATCTAATGTTTACAAACTACTAGCTAGTAGTAGTACTAAGTAACTCCTAAGTAGTAGTACTTACTAATATCTAGCCCATAGTAACCACGATACCATGATATAAATGTTTTTAAATAAAAAAATTTAATATACAGAATGTTGAAAAGAAATATATATATATATAAAAAATTAGCAGGGTAAAAGGGCCTGGGAATAGAGGATGAAGATGGCAGGACAACTTCAATATAGCAGTCAGAGAGGCCGAGGGAAAAGGCAACATTTGAGCGATAAACAAAAGGAAGTACAAAGTATTTATTTTTAAAATCTATTAAATAATGATATCTACTATTTCACAAATATTTCAAGATTTGGATAAAATGATGAAAACAGTGAACTACATCACAAAAAATCAATAAATAATAGGACTCAGTGGCTGGTAAATGAAAACAACAGGCAACCTCAATAGAAAAATAATAAAATTCTTATGACTATATAGTGCAGTACTTCCTTCCACACCTTCCATGTGTTGGCCCAGTCCAGTGGGATATGGAGTACAAATAGAGAAAAAAACATTACCTTATGACGGAGCAGTAACTCTGTAACTTTCAGAAAGGGAGAAACTACTTCTAGTGACAAAGATGGTCTGAGAGAGCAAAAAGGCTCCTCTGGAGAGAGCAGCTAAAATAAAAATTCTAAATAAAATAAAATTATCTTTCTTTCTAATGCCACATATTTATTTATTTGGTGAAAAGTAAAAGCATCTGCCAGTCTTTATTTTCCTCTTCTAAAATTGACATTTAAATTTATGTTCATTTTAGATTACACACATTAATTATTAATCACTAACTTTTGACTTATGTGGATCCTACTTTAAATAGTATCAGCCCTAAGAAGAATGATGATAATGATGATGGTGATGAAGATGAAGATAACAGAAGTGACTACAATGGACAATTTAGAGGAAAACTATATTATATATTATAAAATCTAAAGAGAAGAAGGAAGAGGTGGAGGAAGAGGCAAAATCAGCTTAAGAATCCCACATACCAAAGAATTCCTTTGCCCACACATTGCTGTTTTGTCCATTGTCTCACTAATGGCTGCTCAGGACATATCTCTACAAATTGCTCAATACTATATAACCTTTGATGGGGAAGAATAGGCAATTTCTGCTCTATTTCCAGTGGTTGTTTGAAAAAAGATAACGGTATTAAGACTGATATTACCCTTCATCTCTTTGGGCAGAAACTACGTCTTTTCTATGGTCTACTCAGCACTGAGTGATAAATAATACGCTGTTGTACTGTCTGAAGATGAGATTCTGCTCTGTTCAAATCCTTTGCTCATTAAACAAACCTCTCTGGCAAAATGCTCTTCAATAAACATTTTATAAAACTTATCTAGTTTTATAAATTCACTTACAAAAATTATTAGACATCTTCAGACAAGAGAATCCAAGCATGTCTCAAACATATTATTTACTAAATGTGGAAGATTTACAGGTAGGAAGCAATAGACCAGACAATTTTTTATAATACGTGTCAAACAATATATAAATTCAGAAAGCAAAAGTTGAAATTTTAAATCTCACTGGCCATTGCAAAAATAACAAAGCACCTCAATTTCACCTCCTGAACTTTTGGGAAATCACATTTTGAACACATCTCTCCAGTCCAAGCTGAAAATAGAAGTGATTTTTAAATGTTATTTTTAACTCCCTGGAGATTACTTCACAGAAAGAATATTAAAGTCTTGCCAAGAATAAGTGAAAGAAATATTTCACTTCCTTGGAATAGTATTATTTTGAAAATCTGGAAAAATGAGTCTAATACAAAAAGAAAGAAACATACAGGTTTATTGAGGTAGCAGAAAATAAGGAAATATTTTAAGGCCTATGGAAATGGCATAAGAAAGACTTTGTAGATACTTTTCTTTCTTTTTCTACGTAATTTTTGCTACTGCTCTAAAAGACATCTTAAGGTTCAAAGGTGCAAATTTATAAATATATCTTTTCTGCATAATTAAATTTTAAATATAGAAAACACTATTTTTACTTTTCACTTGCATAGAATAGGATAAGTGAACTGAATTTTCCATGTGGAAAGCATTTTAAAAAGAGCTCCTTTTTTTAAATCCAGAAATATCTTAATGTTATGATTATTGAGGGGAAAAACCCTATTATAGGAATTAGGCAGAATATAAATATGAACACTTCAGTACTTTGAAATACTCTCTTTCTGTAAAGGACATAGGATCTATGTAGGATCTATGTAATATATGACTTGTTCATGCATTATGAGCTCACAGAAAAAGTAGAAGACTTCCCTGAAGGCCAAAGGATAAACAGTTAATGAAAAGAAGTGACAGGTGAAAGTAGAAGCCAGAACTGCTCTGGAAATGAATGTCAGTGTTAGGACCCCCAGGCTTTGTTGGTTAACAATCAAACACAGGGAAATAAGACAATAGGCTTTGGGTCCATGACAAAAGGAAAGGCAAAAGCATGAATATCATAAAACAAAGAATCCAAAGAAACTGTATCCTCACAGAAAGGGTAAACTGGAGAAAGTCCATCAGTTAGAAACGGAACCCATCAGGGGATTCTGTTTGGTTTGTCCAGCTCAGGATGGAAAACCGATAATGATAATGGTTTCTACAGAGATTCTAGCCAAACAACTGCTTCATAAAAGTCTGGGATTGGATTTACATGGGAAATTACCATGAGAAACCATGACAAAATTACTGTAGAATTAAACTAGAGTTGAAAACTTCCCAATCAATGAGACTAGAGAGCTAAGAACAACAAAAAGTCATGTAAAAAAACATAAAAAGTAATAAATGGGAAAAGTTTTAAAAATGTATTCAAAAATTATAACAAATAAAATGTGTGAAAGATGAGGAGGAAAATCTCTAAGTTGTTAGTAATCATAAAAAATAAAAAAGAAATGAATCTATCAGTTACAAAGTCAAAATTATTGTCAGATCCAGGATTTGACTTTATCTCACAAGCAAATAATTTAGTCCCTTCCATTGCTGCTGTTAGAAGACCTGAGACTTCTGGGTCAGAAACAAAGAGCTTTATTACTCATAGTACAGCAAGCAATGTGAGCACCAGCATATCTGTGTCAGCTTCCGTTGCCCCCATGTCCCACAGGTGCACTGTGACATTCTTCACATGGGTGTTACCTGAAACTGTTTTTTGTACTTGTGGAAGATGTTATCTCATCTCTCAAGGTTGCCTTGCTGTGAACCCTGAGAAAAAGCTGAGTATAGAAAGTCAGGGCCTTGTCTTCTTGGCCTTCCAGTAAGAATATACTGGAGTACGCAGGGCTCATATTGAATTGCACCTCCAATGACCCTTCCCTCATTCTAACACATTGTTGGCCAAATTCAAATTTTCACATGAGCATATAGCAAAAGCTGAGATTAATCAGAATCCAAAGATCAGGACAAGGCCAATCTGCAAAAATGATTGAAATTAGGTTTCCCATAATCATAGACCAAAGCCAATGTGATTACTTCCTAGAGGGGGTTAGTCGGTCTTATTTCAAGCAGCCCCAAGATGTAGTCTAAGACTAGTCTTTTATTCATTTTGTAAGGGCCAGACCAGCGCCATTTTGTCATTTACTGCACAAGCTCTGTTAAACCACAGGGCCACTCCCGGCTGCCCCACCCCCCACCCCTGGTTGCACAGCCATTGAGCTGTTGATTTAGTCACTTTAGGCAGACAGCTGCCATAATAGGCAATAAGTATCAGTTTCCTTGAACAGCTCCCATAATAGGCAATAGGTTTCTACTTCCTTGAAATTCAGGCATTCTCCCTCAACTACCCAATCAGGCTGCACTACCTCAGGCCCCTGGTTAGGAAATCCACCATACCTGTACCAATCCAAA
>CAUYQV010139354.1:0-43752 GCA_963574575.1 Galagoides demidoff | reverse complement strand
AAAGGTCATGCTTGTATCTATGATTCAGCTGCCCAAAACGCCAGATGGTTACCAGAGTGTCTGGTCAAACTTTACACCCAACCCAGGGACAATCCCTGAGAAGTGGTCTTCTTTCTATTTCTCCAGGTTATGTCTTGGATTTGTTCATTACTTTGCTTGTTCATTGGACGTCTGACGCATGCCGACATGGACTCAGGGCCAATAGAGCCTATCCAGCTCCTCACCACCTTATACGGTCGATGCTGTCTTAAAACAAAATGTTGAAGTCCACTATCATTGCCTGGTCGCCATAGATGTAGATCCTGAAGAACACATCGCCCCTACCTATAGCCCCCCAGAGGAAGCCCTTAATTTCACCACGCTTGCCCCCAAAACAACAATAGCCCCTTGGCTTTGCAGGCTGTGGAAAGGCCAATGACGGGATTATTGTGATGCCACCGTCTAGAGGCATGCCAATAGCTGCAAGGTAACTCCATGACGGGATTATTGTAGGTCCATGACCTAGGCCTACTAACCGAGTAGCGCTAAGAAATGGGGGCCACCTACATAGCCTAAGACAGAGGCCTTGCCACACCTTCAAACATACGGCATTAGACGCGGAAGCACATCACATAGCCTAAGACAGGCCTTCCACCCATGCATAAATTTAATTAAAAAAGGGAGGATATGTGGGAAGCCAAAAAAAGATCCTCGGCTCCCGCCGAGCTGTCCCCTCCCCCAAAGTGCACGTACAAAATGTTCAAAAATTACATGCCCCACCCCGCTTGCATATATCCTACGTAACCATGGCAACTTCTTACTCGGGGACTGACCACATGGTAGGGATTCCTTTGTTTAAACTCAAGATGGCGACCGTTCCTGCGCCCGGGCAACCAGCTGACCGCCTGAACCTGAAATCCGCCAATCAGCGAAGAACACCTTTCCTCTTTACTCCTCCCCCCCACTCCCTCTACCCCCTGTTCACCTGTAAGCTTTAAAAAATGGCTTTTCGCCACCATTAAACAGACCTTGACAAGGAGTTTGCTTGGTCTCGTTCTCTCTTTCTCGCCCATTGTTTTTCAGGCTCGGTCCCCCTCGCCCCCATGAATAACCGGGTCCCGCGGGACGGGACAATATACCACATATAATAGACATAGATATTCCTAAAAAGGAGGAAAAATAATATACTCTTAAATAAGTAAATGAATAAATAAAATAATGCCAAGTACTGATAAATATTGGGAAGGAACATGTAGCCCTATAAGGGTAATAAAGAGTGATGAGGATACAATTATAAATAAATAGGCTTCAAAAGTCTAAAGACAAAGCATTTGGTCTTGGAGTTGAATGACAAAAACCAACCAGCTATTTGAAGATCAGAAAGAAAAGCATTCCAGAGCAGAGGAAATAGATTTCAAAAGCCCACAGGCAAGAAACCACTTGAAGTATACAAGGAACTAATAAAAAGCCAATGGGACAGCAGCATTGAGGGACAGAAGGAAAGTACTCTAAGCTCAAAATTTCTACTGAGACTTAAGATATTTTGAGAATATTATTTTTTATAAGATTATTTTCTTATTTCTGTAATGCTTCTTATTTAACAGTATCTTGTCCTGTTTCACAGATTCAATATTTTTATCTACTTTTCCTGAGATTATTAGTGATTATTAATGAAGTTATTGATGAGTTTTATTCTTTAAACTATTTCCATTTTTACTTTTGTTTATTTATTGTGGTCTCTGTCTTTCCTTTAGTTCTCAGAATCCAAGCTGGGTCTCAATGGGCACGATTAGAATGTCCATCTCTAGATAAAGGACCTATAGGTACTGAGGTGTGGACATCTACCTCTCAGAAGTCCACCAGTCATCAGCCCTATGTAATTTCTTATAGTTTCAAAATTTTTTATACTGTCTCATTCTCAATTTCCTTGCAGACAGCCAAGGGAAAACAAGCATTTAGAAAATCCTCCACTTGCAATTCCTCTTCTAGAAGCGTTATTACAATTTTTTTCAAAAATTCTCAGAATTGAATGACTTAAACTTAAGTCTTTTATACATCATGAATTAATTTTTGTGAGTGGTGAGAGATATGATTCTAATTGTCTTAGTACCATTTATCAATTAGGTATTCTTTTCCCTAGTGTATATTCTTAGCTGCTTTGTCAAAAATCAGTTGGAAATATGTGGATGGTTTAGTATCCGGGTGCTCTGCTCTGTTTCACTGGTCTTTGTTCTGCACCACTACTATACTGTTTTAGTTACTTAAGCAGTCCCTGAATTACAAACATCCAACTGATATACAACTCACACTTATGAATGGAGACCATTACAAGTAATAGGTAAATGCATCTATTCTAACTTACATGCATTCAAATTAAGAACAAACTTATAGAAATTGTTCTGTTCACAACCAGGGGACTGCCTGAATATCCTTTCAATATATCTTAAAGTCTTATAAAGAGATGCTTCCAGATTTGTTCTTTTTTTTAAGATTTTTAAGATTGGCTTGGCTACTGGGGTTCTTTTCTGGTTCCATGAGAAGTATAGTATTGTTTTCTAGAGCTGCAAAAATGATCCTGCTATTTTGATGAGGATTGTATTGAATACATAGCATGGACATTTTTACAATGTTGATCCTGCTGATCCTGGATGGATAGGTTTTTTTCATTTGTTTACCTCATCTGCAACATCCTCTCTCAGTGGTTCATAATTCTCTTTACAGAGACCTTTTGCCTCCTTGGCTAAATATATTCCTAGTTTTTTTTTTTTTTTGTATCTATTGAGTGTTTAATTTGATTTTCAGTTTTACTGTTGTCAGCATATAGGCATGCTACTGGTTTGTGTACACTGATTTTGTAACCTAAAACTTTGCTGGATGTATTTTCCAATTTCAGGAGCCTTTTAGTGGAATCTTTGAGGTTTTCTAAACACAAGAGCATATCATCAGCAAAGATAGATAGTTTGACTTGCTTTTTCCCAATTTGTATACCCTAATACCCTCCTGTTGCCTTATCACACTGGTTAGGACTTCCAGCCTAACCAACGGGAATCCCTGTTTTCTGCAGTTATAAGTCAGAATGCTTTCAATTTCTTTTCCTATTCAGAATGATGTTGGCTGTCAGTTTCTCATATATGGATTTTATAATTTTGAGATATGTTTCATCTGTGCCTGTTTTGTTAAGAATTTTTACAATAAAATGGTATGGAATTTTTTGAATGCTTTTTCTGCATCTATTGAAATTATGATCTTTGTTATTGCTTTTGTTTATATGGTGAATCAAAGTTATCAAAGTTATGGATTTATGTATATTTAAACATTCTGGCATCCACGGAATGAAGTTCACTTGGTCATGGTGGACAATTTTTTGTTTGTCCTGTTGAATTCCTTTTGCTATAATTTTATTGAGGATTATTGCATCTATATTCATAAGAGATATTGACTTGTACTTTCGTTTTTGTTGTTGTCGTACTCTTTCCTAGTTTTAGTATCAAGGTGACACTGGCTTCATAGTACAAGATGGCGAGGATCACTTTCTTCTCAATGTTACCAGTATGGGGTGTCAATTCCTCTTTGTAGGTCTAAGGCAATTATGCTATGAAACCACTCTGCAGGGATTTTTTTTTAATTAGAAGATTTCTGTATTGCTTCTTCAATTTCATTGCTTGTTCTTGGTCTGTTCAGGAGTTCTGTTTCTATTGATTAAGACTTCAGAGGTTGTAGGTTTCCAGGAATTTGTATATTTTCTCAACATTTTAGAGTTTATGTGTATTTTATACTATTCACAGAAAATATTTTTATTTCTGGAGTATCAGTTGTACTACCTCATATTTCATTTCTGATAGAGTTTATCTGGTTATTTTCTATTTATGGTTAATCTAGCAAGAGCTCTACCAATTTTATTTATCTTTTCAAAGAATTAATTTTTGTTTTATTAATCTGAATTATTTTCTTTTGATTTCATTGTGTTCTGTCCATTGTTATTTCTTTACTTTTGCTGGGTTTGAGTTTGTTTTATTTGTTTCTTTATTCTTTTTTTTCTCCAGTTTCTTGAGGCAATTCATTAGACTATTGATTTGTGACCTTTCTGTCTTTATGATGCAGGCATTTTAGGCGATGAATTTCCCCTTAGAATTGCCTTTGTTGAATCTTATAAACTTTGATAATTGTGTTCTCCTTGTAATTTATTTTGAAGATTCTTTTGATTTCCATCTTAATTTCATCCTTGACCTAATAATAATTCAATGGTAGGTTGTTTAATTTCCATGACTTTGTGTAGAATTGAGTGTTCCTGTTGGAGTTAAATGGAGCCTGAGGAGATACATGGTATAATTTTTATTTTTTTAATTTATTGAGGTGTGTTTTTTTTTTTTTTTTTTGGCTTAATACAGAGTGTCCATAAAGTCCCATTTAAGGCTATTTTTTACTATTGTTACTTGTTACTTACTTGTTACTATAGTCTATTTTCTGCTTAGAGGATCTGTCCAATTCTGTCAGTGAGATGTCAGCAGTTACCATGACTTTGCGTAGAATTGAGTATTCCTATTGGAGTTGATTTCCAATACTCTGAGGACTGAGAAGACACATGGTATAATTTTTATTTTTTTTTAATTTGTTGAGGGTTTTTTTTTTTTTGGCTTAATACAGGGTGTCCATAAAGTCCCATTTAAGTCTATTGGTTAATATTGTTACTAGTTACTTGTCATTACAGTCTATTTTCTGCTTAGAGGATCTGTCCAGTTCTGTCAGTGAGATGTCAGCAGTTATGATACTGCTGTTTATCACTTTGCTTAGATCTAGTACTGTTTTATATATGTAGCTGGGTAAACTTTGTGGTAGGTGTATACAAATTTAGGATTATTATGCCTTCTTGTCAAATTTCTCCATTTATAACTCATAATGAGCAAATTTGTCTTTTTTATAATTGTTGATTTATTGTGGTTTGGTTATGGGAGCCTTAAAAGTTTTGCAAAGCTTAGTGGGGACTGTTGCCAGGAAGGTCAGGATGGGCTCTCCAAACCAAGAGGATTGTTTACAGAGAAGGGGCCTACATACCTGATTACTAAAGCGTTGGGTTGTGATTTTTAACCTGGGTCTCTCAAAGGGCCATGGCTTGGAGTTCCACAGCCCATTCCCCTCAGTTCAGTCCACACTTGTTTCCTCACCACCTGAGTTCAGCTCTCAAACTTCCTCTTTGAATCTGACCCGTAGCATCCATCTACTTGAAACGTTGGACAGCAGGGAGTCCCCCAAATGTTCACCCCTATCCAACCACAAACCTCTTAAAAGGAAGAGATGTGGGTCCCACTATCGGGGGGACCTCTTTTTAGAGCACTAGCTTGCTGGAGAGTAGCAGCTGCTTGGGTACTTCTGGGCTCAAACTGTCCTCCCTGTTGTAATTAGTGGGTAGGTATTGCAGTATCCTGTCATCCAGCACCTAAATTTAAGGCATTAGGTAGCCATGGAGCCAAGGGACTAGGTTATTTATCTATGAAGTCACATCCTTAATAAATATAGTGGTTCTCCTATGTGTGTGGGGGGGGCGGGGGGATGGGCATGATCCCAGATACCTTATTCCTCAGCATCATACCATACTTTCTTGTCAGATATATCCACATGGCCTTCCTTACCACATTAATCTGATTCCTAGATTTCTCCCTTGTCCCCTGTCACCCTCTTAAGTCTGAGGAGCATTGGGACCTACCAGTTTATCTGAAACACTGGTGTGACTTCCCACAAAATACCACTGGGCAGAGGGTCCCCAAATTGTGTCCCCTTGTTTGGCCACATGTCCTGAAATGAAGAAGTGTGGGCCCTTCTGCATAATCCTCAGCCTGGAGTGCATCCCTGCCATAGCAACTGATTGTGAACTGCTCTCATAATCACTCTTGGGACAGTATGGGTGGGGGAGGGGCTGCATCTTCCAGTCTTTCTGAATTCAAACTGCTTTTGGGGTTGCAGTGAGTAGGGGAGTTGCAGGGGAGGAAGCTCTGGACGGAAGAAAGGCAGCACTCCAGCCTGTTGTACTCTCCCATGGGGAGCCCCTCACAGGCAGCCCAAACTTTGGGGGACATGCTTGTTCACCCTATTCCTTATATCCTGCCATTCCTGCACTTGTATCTTTTCACTGGGCACTGAGAGTCTCTGGTTTGATCCTCACCAATATCTTCTGTTCTTTGTCTTATTCATTCTCAGCTTCACTGTTCTTCATGGTGTCCCCAGCTGTCTCTATAATCCTCTCCATTATTCACACCTTAGCTGTACTCCTCTTTTGGCTATCTGATATCCTACCTTTCTTCCAGGATGGTCTGCCCAGCGATATCTCTAGTTAGACATCTTTTTTTTTTTAAATGCAGGTATATGGAAATATATTTACCTATCGCTAGTTTGAAAGTAACTTTGAATTTTAGTCCTTAGACCTGTAATTAAATTTCTCCCTTTTTTCACATTTACAAACATTATCCTGAGAGGAAGCTCATTGGCCAAAGGATTCCATGACATGAAAACAAGTTAAGATGTAGGGAGAAGTTCCCTGAACCACCACCTTCTTGGGAACCACTCAGGAAAGCTGGTGGGGAAGATCTTTTTGGTTTTTCTGAAGGTGCTTGCTTGAAAGTGTAATTATTGAATTTGGTATTTGTGCTGAGTGACAATCACTGGAGGATTCTATTTGTCTATATTGCTCCCTTTATTATTTTTATGTTGTATTTTTTAGTATCAAACTCCTTAATCCATTAAGAATGAATGAAAATGCAATACTACACAGTATACATAACATAACACAGGGTAATGTAATATAATATAAACCAGATTCCATATACATTGTCCAGCAGCCTCAGCCCAACAGCTTGAGATTGAATCTTGGCTCCACTGCCCACTAATTGTGTGACGTTTGGCTGATTATGTGATTTTCCTCTCTATGAAATGAAGATAATATAATCTAATATATGGATTTGTTGGAAGTATTAGAATGGTAATATATGTAACACAGTTAAAATAGTTTCTGGCATACAATAAGCAACTTCTAATGATTAGTTATTATAAATTACTCTGTATTAGCATTGCACTATTGTAATATGACAATTATAGTGTTTTAAAACTATATAAGTGTGGAAGAGGAATATGACATTTCTCTGTAGCCCCATCTGATAAAACTAAGACTACTGGATTTGAAAAGATGAACATTGGTGAAAATAAGGAAAGGATGTGTTTTCTAACCATTACAAGTCACCAAGAATAGAATAGATTGCTTCATTTAACTTAATAGATTTAATAAATTTTGTGTAAATGAAAATGTCCAGTAGAATGTTTGTCAAATTTTTTTTTGGTCTAGTTACAAAGAAGTTTCTAAAAGCAAGAGACTATTTGCACTGAATAAGTAAGTATTGAGAAGCTTTTAAAAATCTGACATTTTACAATCCCAACACTATAATCTTATTAAACTACTTTAATGACATAGAGGGGTACAATAAGCAGAGTTAACTTGACCCTAGATATTAATAACTCTACAATTTTAACCATAAAAAATAAGCCAAGGCTTTTTAAAATTATAAAGTGTTATTATATAGAACATAACTAAAATCACGCCAAGTCCAAGTACAGAGAAAATATAAAAAATAGCTAGGTTTTAGGTTTTCTGGGTAAAACTGGTTTATGATTAAAGGAAACTAATCGAGATTATTCTTCTTCAATTATACTTAATTCAATAAAATGAACAATCAGTGTCATAGTTAATTATATGAAATATAAAGTTATGGATGGGTTGTCAATGATTTGAGGAAAAGATGATTTAAAATGTAAAGCAAAGCATCTTTTTTGGTTAATGCTCTGAAATTCAGGATCCCTACCCAGTCCTTCAAGTATTGAGTTATACTATTTAAAGACATCTTTAAGTCTTATTTTATTTCTTAAATTTCATTTTTTAATTAAATAACTAGTGAGTACTGTTAGCAAAACACTCAATGAAACAGTGTACTTTGTACTTAGGATTTAAAAATCCTAAGTAAGTGCTGAGGAAATTGGAGGAAAATGATCCCTGAGTTGCCATAACAGAAATACTCACTGGGAATGAGTCGCAAGCTTTGAGTTGTTTTCCAATAGGAAGACTATTACTGATTCAGTCCCAGCTCTTTCTGTATAGCCCAAAACATAATTCTTTATGTTGTTTATGAAGAACTTGGTTTAAGTGCCAATTAGAATTACAAAACTAGAATATCTTTAGAGGACACCTGTTACCTGCTTTAGGAACAAGATAGAGGCTGGAAGTTAAGAACATTGGTTTGTAAGTGAGCACATCTGGGTTTAAATCTTGACAGTACAATCTTAGGTGCCTGTTTACTTTGCTAAGTCTCAGTTATCTTTATCTATAAAATGGCTATATTAGTACTATGTCAAGGTTGATGTATGTATGAAGAGAGATGATGGATGGGAAATCATTTGCATGAATTCTAGCACATAGTGTGCTCTTAATTGCTGAGTTGTGAGGGATAATTATCAGCACCTTTGAGACCTGAATAGCACACAAGGGATGGGAATTCAATGTAGATAAAATAAAACAGAAATCATACCTTTCTGCTTGACAGAATTACTCTGACACTTAAACTATAAAAATTCCCAATGATTTTTTTATACCATCCCTCTAGCCCTCAAACTATTCTATATTTTTCAAGGCCTAGACCAAAGAAACTAAACCACTTTGTGGAAACTTTTACATGCAACTTTACTTGGTTTCTGGGTTTCCTATGACCTGACTCATACAAAGAACTGGATTCGGCTTTATTCCTGCAGTAAATATTGTAGGTTATCTTTCTCCAACTTCTTCCTCACTTGTTCACACATCTTTCCCCATTTTATATTCTCTGGCTGTTGACAAACCTGTGTTTCCCAGCATTGGCCATACGTAAGTGAGCTATGAGATAGGGTGGCAAAATTATCTTAACGCAGTCTGATAATCAATACTTAAATAAACTATTAAATGTGGTAATATGGAAGTACACATTTACCTACCTTTGAAAATAGGTTTATCCCTGTCAATCAATATTGAATTAACCTTGACAGCTACCTTTCATTCTATGCATTGTATTCAGTGGTGCAAACAGTCCTTTACAATCAGTCCAATTATGTACTGTCAAGGGAATGATAAAGTAAATGATGATACATCCATATGACAGACCAATATGCAGCTATTAAAGTGATGTTTATGAAGTATTTTTAATGTCATGGGAACATGCTAATTATATAATGCCTAGTGAATAAAAATAAGTCACAAAAATTATCCATATGATATGTAAATTATCTAAAAAAATGATGTATATTACTGTATATAAAATAGGATACTTTACATTATTAGAACACATAGCCCCAAAATAAAATGTATTCATTTAAGCATGCATATACATATAAACATATAAAGTGTACTGGAAATAAACATGGTATTAATAGCAATTATTTATGCATGAATAGATTACAGGTGATTTTTATTATTTGGTTAATATTGTTTTCCTCTTTTTCCCCTTTAACATTCTATGATATGCAAACAAGACATTTTTAATTGGCAGAAAATAAACATTCATTATTCCAAATAGCTATAATAACCAAAGTTAATTGTGTTTGAGCTGCAAAATCAATTCATCATGAGGTAGATGATATCAGAATCCCTGACTGCTTCTCATCTTGAGTGCCCATAGTTTCCTAGACAGGCAAGGCCACCTGGATAAGTTTAGTTTAACATTGCAAACTTCAGTTTAAAAATATGGTAAGTACTCAAAGAGTTATATAAATATAGACTCTTTGTGCTATGATGTGTATTCTGTTCTATGAATTGGAGGTTGTGGAGGGCTGCATAATGATCCCCTATACAAATATATCCATACTGTAATTGCTAGAACCTATATCATCTTACATGGGAAAAATATTTTTGTAGATGTGATTAGGTCAAGTATCTTGAGATGGAGTTCTAAGTGCAATCACATACATGTATTCTTGTAAATGGAGGCAGAGGGAGGCTAGACACAGACATAAGAGGATAAACAATTTGTCAATGGAGGTATTGCTAAGCCCCGTGAAATTTTAGTACCCCAGCATTTTTAATGACACACATGATATAAATTCTGAGTAGGTCTTGTTTTTCTGAACCTGACAACTACTCACTTCCTGCCCAATACCCCTTGTTCTCACAGTAATCTTTTAACTGATTAATTGCTGGTGTACTGTTTTATTTATTTACTTATGTGGATATTTTCGTCCAGTAGGAGTATACATCTCTGGGATCAATTTATGAGTTTGTTTTGCAGAAGGAATGGATGCTTTTGAAGACATTAGCTACTGACATTCGAAATTTGGTTACTTAAAATGTTATCAGAGATTAAAGACATATAGACTTAGCTTTTGGTCCCTTGAAATCCCTCCCTTCCCAGATTAGCTGCATAATACCTCCCCACCTCATTTCTTTGGGAAGATGGATCTGAGAGATTTTTCTCACCTCCCTTCTCACTTTAACCAAATTGAATAAACCCTTTAATATCTCCAAGCACCAATATCTCAACGTTTGACTTCAGCTGTGTAACAAATACATGAGCTTAAATTTTGGGTTCTGCATCACAGGCAAAAGTTGGAGTGATATAGCCACAAGCCAAGAAATGTTGACAGCCATCAGAAAGTGGAAGAGGTAGATAGTTGTCCAGTAGAACCTCAAGAGGCAGCAGAGCCTGGCCCTTACCTTGATTTTGGCCCAGTGAAACTGATTTTGGACTTTTAATCTCCAGAACAATGAATGAATAAAATTCTGTTCCTTGGAGACATGAGGTTTTTGGTAATATTTTACAGCCTCCAGAGGAATCTAAAGTAATTATAATGAAATGCATGAAACATGGCCCCTGGCTATGAAGAGTTCTTAGAGTAGAAGGGTAGAATGAGGCATAAAGAGAAAAAAATCATACAATGTTGTTATACGTGACTAAATTTCCACATGAGGGCTAGGAATGTCTTCTTATGGGAGGTAACACTGGAGGATAGTCCACTCAAGAAACAGGACTTGCCAATCACTTTTATGAAGTGAAAGTATTAGACCTTTTAGGGAAATGATTTGTGTTTTTCTTTCATTTGGGTAGCACAGCACTGACTTGGTGGTAACAATGGATAGGGTACAATGGAGACACTATTAGACTAGCAGTCAAAAATATGTTTTATAATTGTTCTGCCCCTAACTTGTACTGTAACTTTGGGCAAGTCACATCTATGATTTGCACTTAAGTTTTCTGATATATAAAATACAAAGTTTAGACTAGATTTCTGAGGGTCTCTTACCATTTTGAATTTCTTAAAGTCTATTTTGATTACACTGAGGAAGTAAAAATTGTGAGCCAGTATAAATGGGCTGCTAAACTGCAAGTATTTATAAGACTGATATAAATATTCATTGAAACTTTAAATAAAATAAGAGTATATTGCTGTGAGAATGGATTTGTCTGAATGTAAATTCCATATAAATATTTGCATAATTTTGCAACACTTAGACTCCCAGAAGGCATACAGACATTTACTGTACATGCATGCTGGTATATATGCCAAATTTTCTACTCAAATGTTTATGTTAAACTAAAATAGACTTCTGACCCATATTTAAAGAATGGGACAATAGACACTGAATAGGAATTTAAGAGGTGGAAAGACAAATAAGAACCCAGATAACTACTGGGTGAAAAATGTTTTTTAGTCTCCATGTTATGTCACAGTGATAGAGTGTAAGGACAGAGGCTAGGATGGTTTAACCAACCCGTTTGCTTAAACACACACATGCACATACACATGCACGCCCCCCAGTACTTGCTCCCATTCTTTACTGAAGCCTTAATAAGAAGGTTAAGATTATCCCCTAGGGTAGTATGGGAAATGAAATAACCATTTTTCTTCATGACAGTGATATGGATCATTGGCAGTATTTATTCAGTGGCTCAAAGGAGCATGCAGCAGATTTTAAAATTCAGTGGTGATTATTCAATTTCCCTTTCTCACTAATTTAATGTAGAAATAGTCTGTTTTTTCATAGCATTATTTTTTATTATTAAATCATAAACAGGTATATCAAGCATACATTAATGCCCTGATGGGGTACAATGTGCTAATTTCATATGCAATTCAATTTCTTCCTAAAATTATGACCAGTCTTCTTCCACAACATAGATACTACTGCATCCAATGCATATCAATACATGAAACATGAAGGCAAGACATCCAGAGTAAGTCTTCCAAGATAAGTCACAGTTATTCCAGTAGAGGGAGAAAGAGGTATTGTGCAGTGGTAGCTGTCAAGCAAAAACAACAATGAGATAAGTAAGCTAGGTTAGAAATAGATTATTTTCAGCAAAGGAGAACTACATGTACTTTAATGTTGCTGGAACATAGATAGTGAGTCAAAGGCTGGGATAAATGGAGTTCAGAGAGTCCACTAAGGACAAGATTACAGATTTTCTTAAATTTAATCTTTATTCAAAAAGCTTGAAAGTGAACCTGCAGGGCACTGGAAAGCATTTGGAAGTAATGCTCACATCTAAGTCAGATGGACAGATAGCTGGAAAGCTACACATGGGGAAGGAAACCACTTTGGCTTCCATATGCAAATAGGGTTAGGCATCTTACAAAGTTTACTGAAGAATTAGTATGATTTATATAGGAAAGAATTAAAGTAAACATTAAACAATTGAACAAACTTAGTATTAGAACAATGGCTCCAACCCAAAGCGGTTGGTTGAGGGTAGACTCAAGGGCCAGAATTCATAGGATATTTGTGTCAGCAGTTCTTGCAATTCAGAGTTGTCCTACGATAAACTTTATTTGTCTTAAAGGGTCATGTTGTAAATTAACGTGAAGTTCCTTAAAAGGACTTTTTGATCATCTCTTTACTTGTTCTTACCTTCAATCTTTATTTCCTTAATTCCAATATAAGTACCATGACCTGATTTATCTTCCAAAGTCAAGTTGTACACATGCCCTTGTTAAAAAACCACCTTTGACTTGGGTCCCCCATTTAACCACTACCTGAAAAAGACCAAATTTAGACTTTCTGTCCTCAGCTCTCTGGTTCAAATTCAAGGTTCTAACACTATTTTCTTCCCATGCTCTACATGTTTCATCTATTAAATAATTCTTTTATTCCCTCAACGTGGTGTGTGTTTCTGAGCATGGTGGCCCATAGTGTTCTTTCCATCTCTGCTCCTTCGCCTTCTGTCATAGCTTAGGACTCAGCTCAGGTGTTTGCTTTTCCATAATCCTTTTCTTGATCCTCAGTCTGGAAGTCTCTCTTTCCTCTCCCTCCATGACATTTTTTTTTCTATGCCTGCCTTAGGGTTCTTTGTATTTTTTAACTTGTGCTGTTCACCAAAATCCCTCAGCTAAACTCACTGAGAGGGTGAATTGTATCTTATTCATCATTGTAAAGTCCTGTTTTTGTTGGTTGTCCTGCCTGGAATCCTTCCATTATTTTATCTGTAAAAATTTTGTACACCTTATAATACCTACTTGATTTATTATGCTTCCAATGTCTTTCTTTTTTTTAGGGAAGCATGAAACAAGGTTTATGGAGGGAAAAAAAGGTAAATTTACAAAGTAAGAGCAAGATACAGGCTTACAGAGCAAGAAATTCTTGCCATAGACAGCAAACGGGCCTCCATGGTCAGGGCAAGTAGGCAAACAGGCTCCAATGTCTTTCTTGACTTCTTTTTCACCACCATGGAAGACTGTATCACCCTAAAGTTGGTGTCTCTACAGCATTTTGTTCATTCCATTATGACCTCTAAAATTTAAGTGTTAAATACTTAAGCTCAAGTGAAATTCTGACAATAAACAATTGTGTGGAATCTGAAAACATAGATTCTTTCTAGATATGAAAATATATTATAATTAATATCTTATGTGGAAGTATAATAAAGTTTATGAGTAATACCAATATTCACGGGTATTAATCTTTACCCATTTGATGGTTATTACACATGTCTTTATTATAATTAACCAAAAATGAAGCTTTCTTATCCAGAAATCAAGCATTGTTGGAGTTCATCATCCTTCTTCCCATAGTGCCTTTAAATCTCATAATTATTCTCTGAAACAAAAAGATTTCATATATGTATAGTGTGTTTTCAAATTATTTTCACTTGACTGTTCAAAATGCTGTTCTTTAGGATAACTTAGGACTTCTTTAGGAGGGATTTATTTCTCAGAATATCTACAAGTATTTATTTGAAAATGTAGACTCTAGACATTGGAATTAGATTACCTTTGAACTAATTTATACAGGTATGCAGCTTCCATATTTATATAGGTTACTGTTAGTGACAGAAAAAGGTCTTGAGTAATTGCATTAGAGACTTAAACTTTTTGTCAACTTTAGCCCTGGACCCTCACAGTCATGCTTGCCCACCTATCAAAGCTAATGGTATCTTCATATGGTTATCAAGATCACTGTATGCTTTGTGATTAACTCCTGATGAACTGTGTCTTGTCATGGGCCTCTCAGGATCTTAACTTTATCCAAACATTCCATATCAGCCCATAGCTTTGTTTGTGAGATCCAGAGAGTGTTTCAGCTGGTGGTGGGAGCTAAGGGATTGGTGTATTTGTGAGATATTTTATAATTCTTTGGGACAACCAGTTCTGACTATTAGGAAATAACATAATGACTACTTTTGTTGTAGTAGCCTGTACAATATTTGTTTTGCTTAAAGGATTAATTCTTTATAAGAAACATTTTATTCATCCATACTTTGTTTTTTTTGATTCATCTATATCTGGTGGTATAGGTAAGGAGGATTTTTAAATTCCAAAGATTGTAGCTCCTGATGGTGAGTCTTCTCAATGACCATTACTTTACAGCATTATACCTAACTACTTAGGAATGAAAATTAATATTAAGCACACAGATCCAAGGGCATCTGTCTGAATTCTTAGGTGTATTTCCCCAGTGCCTTTAAAAATCTAATTATAGTTCACAAAGTACAAGTCCTTCCATAGTGCTTTACTCCAGCATATTAGTTATTAATGTCCTGTGATTTTTCTTTCACAGTGTATAACCTAGCTCTAATATTATTGAAAAATGTCATAGCAGCAAATCATCAAGGCCTTTTTATATTTGAATCAGGTAAAGATTGTAGTTTGCTTTTTTGGTGCATTAAACATAACAAGAAATTTATATTTTTAAATATAGGCAGTCCCCAAGTAACAAATGTCTGACTCACATATAACTCTCACTTATGAATGGAGGCTATTACAATAAGTCCTCAAATTACAAACATCTGACTGACATATGACTCACACTTATGAAAGGAGGCTATCATAGGTAACAGGTAAATATATCTGTTCCAACTTACATACAAATTCAACTTAATAACAAAATGACAGAATCTATCTTGTTCATAACCTGGAAACTGTATGTACATAATAAATGTCAGCCAAAGACCTAAAAATCAGAGATTGTATGGTCATTTAGAAATCATGTTATGCAATGTTTTAATTTAATAGATGAACAAACTGAGACTACAAAGGTAAAATCATTCTCATAACCTATTGTCTCCTTAGTTACACTTGGGTGTGATATGTGTCTTTATTTAATGAAAAAAGTATGTGAAATAAATCTATATTTCTTGATACTTCTCTACCTGCCTTTGGGAGACCCATTTTATCTGCCTTCTTCTCCATTAAAATAATAAATACCCCCATGGGATATTTACTAAAGTACTATATGCAATAAGTTGTATGAATTATATTTTTGTGAACGATTTTCTTGTGCTTTGAAATCACTTTTAAAGTCTCCCATAGATTCTTTTCTATTTCCTCCTTCACATGTTAATATACCTTCTAACAATTAGAATTATATTTAAGGTTTAGACAAAATGTGGGGATTGGAAAGGGAAGAAAGAGTAAGATGAGGGAGAACAGCAGTTTTGCAGGTAGGATTTTGGGTCTGTATTAAGACAGTTGAGTCAGAAACACCTAGTATTTGGGGAAAAGTTTTTTTTAAGTTTATTTATTTCAGATTAATATGAGGTTACAAATGACTAGGTTACATTGTTTCCATTTGTACTCTCATATTGATGAAGTTGAATCCTTCCCCCAGGGGGCTTTCTGTGTAGCCTTACATTGTGTCCATTAGTTGAGAGTTTACAACCCCCTTTGCTCCTCTTTACTCCCATTTCCATTGTCTCTCTTCCCTTGCACTTGAATTTGTGTTTTTCTCCCATATGAGGGGCTAGTTGTTTATCCATTGGTTTCATATTAGTATTGTGTATGCGGGATACCTGCTTTTCCATTCTTGTGTCACATTTCTAAGAAGAATGTTCCTCAGTTCCATCAAGATGAATAGGAAAGCTATAAAGTCTTTTTATGGCTGAATAGCATTCCATGGCATACATATAACAAAATTTGTTTATCTATTCTTGAGTTGATGGACACTTGGGTTGATTCTATATCTTGGCAGTTGTGAACTGAGCTCCAATGAATATTCTAGTACAAATCGACTTATGGTAGAATGATTCTTATTTTCTTCTGGGTAGATAACTAGTCATAGGATTGCAAGATAAAATTGAAGGTTTACTTCTAGCTCTCTGACGGCTCTCCATACTTCTTTCCATAGAGACTGAATTAGTTTGCAATCCCATCAGCAGTGTAAAGTGTTCCTTTCTCTCCACATCCATGCCGGTATCTACAGCCTTGGGACTTTGTGATGTGGGCTTTTCCCACTAGGTTAGGTTATATCTCAGGATGGTTTTGATTTGTGTTTCCCTGATGATCAGGGAAAATGGTCATTTTTAAAAATGTATTTGTTAGTTATGCCTCTGTCATCTTCAGAAAGTTTCTGTTCATGTCTCTTGCCCAGTTATAAATGAGATTGTTTGCTCTTTTCTTGTGAATTTGAGTTCTATGTAGATTATACTTAACAGCTCTTTATTAGATTCATAGAATGCAAATATCTTCTCCCATTCTGAAAGCTGTTTTTTTGCTTTAATTGTTGTACCCTTCACTGTGCAGAAGCATTTTAGTTTGATCATGTGCCATTCATTTATTTTTGGTGTTTTTGCAATTACAAAAGAGGTCTTCATATAATATTTTCTTAGGCCAATGTTGTTAAGAGTTTTTTTTTAATCTTTCTTATTGAATTTTTATAGTTCTTCTCTTAAATTTAAGTCTTTTATCCAGCAATGGTCAATTTTTGTCAGTGATAAGAGGTGTCGATCCAGTTTCAGTCTCCTGCATGTGACTAACCGGTTCTCCCAGTGCCATTTATTAAAGAGGGATTCTTTTTCCCAGTGAATATCTTTGTTTGCTTATGTAAGATCAGATGATGATACATGCCTGGGTTCATCTCTAGGACCTCTATTCTATTCCATAGATCTATATCTGTACTTTGTGCGACTACCATGCTATTTTGATCACTGTAGACTTGTAGCGTAATCCAAATTCTAGTAACAAGATGCCTCCACATTTGTTTTTGTTTCTTAAAATTGTATTGGTCATTCAGAGTTTCTTCCAGTTCTATGTGAAATGAAGTAGTATATTTTGAAATGTATTCTTATTTCATTTATATCTAGTATATTAGGGAGCACTAAGATATGTTCCTGTGAAGGGGCTAGAATCAGGTCAGAATATTGTTTCAGAATCATCAAATTCTATCCTGAACTTGTCTTCATTGAGATTTCATTATGCAAAAATTTAATGCCTTTGGAAGGGGGCTTGTGGAATATCCCTGGCATTTATGTAGGATTTTCAATTGGTTAGGCTGAATGGAAATTTATTTAACAATATTTATTCGGGATTTGAGGTTCTCATTATATAATAGTTTAAATAATTCTTAAGGAGTAGCATTCTTTTAGAATAAAAAAGCATTCCCTAATAGGTATATTCAACCTTCCCAACCCTTGGTATATGGACGGTATATTGGCTACTATAGTAACAAGAAGTTATAACCATATTCTTGTCTCATCCAACATCATGTGACTTCATGGTGAGAAATTATAGAAGGAGAAGGAACATATTTCCACTATCATCCACAAAATATATGAGGAATGCCCAAAATAAGAGACCTTTTTTTTTCTTTCAGAGCGATGGTCTCACCCTATTGCTCCAGGCTAGGATATCCTGGCATGAGCCTAACTCACAGCAACCTCAAATTCCTACACTCAAGTGATCCTTCTGTGTCACTCTCCTAAATAGCTGACACTGTAGGAACCTTCCACAATACCCAGCTATTTTTTTTTCTATTTTTAGTAGACACAAGTTCTCATTTTGGCTCAGGCTAGTCTTGAACTTTTGAGCTAAATGGATCCTACCCCCTTAGCTTCCCAGAGTGCAAGGGTTGGTTACAGGCATGAGTCACCACATTGGGGCAGAATGTAATACATTTAATAGCCAAATGGCTTTTCTTAATTTGGGTACTGATATTCTCTAAGACAGTAATATATAGAGGTCTTTAAGATAATCTGTTTAAGTTTATAGGCAAGAAGGACTTGGTCATGGAGAAACTTGGATGCATATGGGGCTACTAAGTTAGACAGTATTTAGCTTCGTGTGTGGAATTTTCTTGCCATTCTCTCCTACTGTGCCTTTTGCAGTAACCACTAGTTAACATATTATGCTATTTCTTGCTGACCCTGCCTGCAGACTCAGAATATTTCTCAACATAATAGTTGAGGACACTGTCCCCAATGGCTTTGACTTACTATGAAAATTGGAAACTTTGTCATGCCTCCTCTAGACTAATAGGAAGATCTCTTTGAATTGAAACTTGATTTTTACTTAGAAAATATTCTTTAAACATCCTTCATGTTACAAAGGCAGTAAAGTGCTTTTATATAGTTTCCCTGTAAACATACGTGAAATATGAATTTAAACATAGTAGATGCAAGCAACAATCTTCTTTCTTCCAGGCACTGAATATGTAGAAGCATGTGATATGAGACTCTCTCTCTTTTGTTTTAACATCCATTCATTTTATTAGTTTGTTGGTAAGGCTTACCTGGACATATTAGTAACAACTTACTCATCAGTTTATTTGAAACTTAGTTGCCAGGAAAGTGAAAATGCACTTATAAAATCCAAGAAACCTAACAACATGAGGAATTAGCAAAGGTTTTTGGCTCATTCCTACAAAATGCACTTTGGAGAAACCATGGAAGGGAGGAGAAATGTGTACTTGAACAACAGTTGACAAGTTAGTTTTTTCTCGCCATAAGAATTTTGAAAGAAGACAAATTTGCTCATGTGTTTTAAGTTAATAGTTTAAATATGTCATTATGGTAAAAGGTCATAATTCTTAGCATATTGCAAATGTTTGCCATAAAATTGTTATCATGCTTTTAAATAGAATCCAATGCGTGTAAATACCACTTTTATGGGTGCTCTATATGCAATAGAGAGAAAACCATGAATCATGGGTAAAGGAGGATTGTTTAGTAAATTATATTGATAAAATTAGTTCATTTTATGAAAAAAAAATAGAGTTCATTTCTTTCT
Source organism: Galagoides demidoff (assembly GCA_963574575.1). NCBI lineage: Eukaryota > Metazoa > Chordata > Mammalia > Primates > Galagidae > Galagoides > Galagoides demidoff. The sequence goes on along the minus strand of CAUYQV010139354.1, from coordinate 24,279 downwards.
CACCACCACGTATGAACTATGGGACTTCGGATGAATTTATGACCTAAGTGTTAAAGGTAATACTAAAAAGTTTATACAATAACATATAGATTATTTTTATTATCTACATTTGAAGAAAGATTTTTTTTTTTTTTGCAGTTTTGGCCAGGGCCGGGCTTGAACCCATCACCCATGGCATATGGGACCAGCACCCTTCTCCTTGAGCCACAGGTGCTGCCCCTGAAGAAGGAATTTTAAAACAAAACTTCAAAAACATCAAAGGCAATTCAAAAACCTAATGAATTCAATTGTACTAAAATTAAGGATTTCTTTTTCATAGAAGATAGGAGGAACAATGTTAACAGAAAGGTGACCAAATGAGAGGGTACTTACAATGTCTAAAACAAAAACATTTTTTAAAAAAAAGTAACCCAAATTGAAAAATTAGAAAAAGTTATGAACTGCAATTTTATATAAGTGAAACTCCCAAAGGCTAAGAATATGGTAAGGAGATAATATGATTAATCAGTAATGAGATAATTCATGCAAATTAAAAATAATAGACAATTTTTATCTGTTAGACTGACAAAATTTGTAGCCCTTAATCATAGCGAGTTTTCATGGGACTATGGGCATAAGGGAATCCTCATTCACTGCTAGTCAGCATGTACATAGGTGCAGTCCTTCTAGAAAACCAACAAGGGCATGTATTCAAACTGCAATAGAGATACTCATACTTTTGGCCCCAGCAGTTTAGCTGAATATTTCAAAGAGAATTACACAGAGGTTCATACATAGACATATAGAAAGATATTTATTGGAGTTTTTATTTCATTATTTGCTGTCAGAGAGAGTTGGAAGCAATCTTGTCCATCACTGGGGGAGACTTAGGTTAAGAAATGGGGGATGTGGTAGTTATACAAAACAGACTAAGTCCACTTATAATAAAATGTTGTATGAAAAAAGTAGGGAACAGTATAAGATGGATAGTCCAATGCCATTTACATAAATTAATAGTACACATATACAAATATATATGCAGTTTATAGGTACATATATGAATAATGGGATACATATTAAACCCATTATAGTCTACCCTTGCTGAGAGGAGAATGGGAGTGTAATATTGAAATAAAAGGGAATAAATAAAAATGGGCAAAGGTCCTGAGTAGACATTTTCCAAAGAAGATATAAAAATGACCAACAAGTATATCAAAAAGTCTTCAGCATTGATCCCTAATCATTAGGGAGATGAAAATCAGGATCACAATGAAATATAACCTAACATGTTTATGATGGCTTTAAGCAAAAACACAAGAGACAACAAGTACTCAAGAGGATGTGGAGAAAAGTGTACCCTTGTTAATTAGTTGGTGTGAGTTTAGCTAGGAGTAGCCATTATAGAAGGTAAGATGGAGATTCCTCAAAAATTGTGGGCAAGAGACTTGAAACTACTCTGAAGAAGACAGGTGCATAGCCTACAAACACATGAAAAAATGCTCACAATCTTTAATTATCAGAGAAATGCAAATCAAAACCACTTTGAGATATCATCTGACTCCAGTAAGATTAGGCCGCATTACAAAATCCCAAACTACTGATGTTGGCATGGATACGGAGAGAAGGGAACACTTCTACACTGCTAGTGGGAATGCAAACTAATATGACCTTTTTGGAAAGAAGTTTGGAGAACACTCTAGGTAGTAAAAGTGGATGCACCATTTGATACTGCAATTCCTCTACTAGGTTTATACCCAGATGATCAAAAACCATTTTACAACAAAGACATTTACACCAGAATGATTATCACAGCCCAGTTCATAATTGCCAAGTCATGGAAGCAGCCCAAATGTCCATCAACCCATGAATGGATTAAGAAATTGTGGTATATGTATACCATGGAATACTATGCAGCCATAGAAAAGACAGAGATATCGCATCATTTATGTTTACCTGGATAGAGATGGAACATATTCTTCTTAGTAAAGTATCTCAAGAATGGAAAAAAAAATGTATCAAATGTACTCAATACTACTGTGAAATCAGTATATAATCACCCACTTATTCATAGGAATGGTAAAACATAACTATAGTCCAGAAAGAAGGAGAGAAGAGGAGGGAGAAGGATCAAGAAAGGGGAGGCCCGGAGGAGGGAGGATATTTGGAAGTATCTCACCTAATGTGCATAATGCAATGATACATTTCAAAACCATTAAGAATAGAGTATAATTGTCTTACTACAACAAATAAGTAAGCAAGGAGATGGTTATGTTAATCAGTTAGATGTCAGCATTCCACATTGTATATCAAATGAGGACATTATACCCCATAAATGCATTAATGTACATAGATGTGATATAATAAAAAATAAAAAAATTATAACAGAACTACTATATGACCCAGATATATACTCTCCATTGAGTATATATCCAAAGGAAATGAAATAAGCAACCTATTGAGATATCTAACCTCTGATGTTCATTATAGCATTATTCACAATAGCCAAATCATAGAAATAAACAACTTATCTACCAATGAATACATTCATAAATAAATTTATATATACATATACATATGTGTGTATATTGACCACTCTACATTGACCACCTCCCTAAGTTTACTTAACTTTCATAGACCAGACATGCACCACATGTACATATTTGTACAGTAGGTCTAGTCCCTTATGTTGACCACCTTCGTATATTGATTAGTTTGTTACAGTCCCTTAGGTGGTCACCTTCAGAAGTTCTACTGTGCATACACACACACACACAGAGGAATACAATATCATTCAGCCTTAGAAAAGGAGATAGTGCCATTTGTGACAACATGAATAAAATTAGAGAACACTATGCTAAGTGAAATAAGCAAGAGACAAAAAGGAAAAAATACAACATGATGATACAGTATTAGTAACGAGTGAATGAGGGTGTTTGTAAAAAGATTGGGAAGATGCTGGTTAAAGGAAATAAAATTTTAGTTAGGTAGAAGGAATAAGGTAAAAAATGAATTAAGGAAAAATGTAACTGGAAAGGAGTATAACTAGATTTCTGGGGTGCTCTTTTTGACTTAGGAATTTGTTACATGAATGGTCAAGTTGTGATAACCCACTGAGGTGATTCCCTTTCCCAACAGGTTACTGAAACCACCCTCTGTAAGGTTGTTCTACTAACGTGGTTGATTAGCAGCCTTAAGCATTGACTATCAGGCGTCCTCAAACTATGGCCTGCAGGCCACATGCAGCCCGCCTAGGAAATTTATCTGGCTCATCCTGTGTTTTTGCCGCTGCTGCCTGTCCTGCTTAGCAGCCGACTCATCCCGGGGCCCACAGTCTGGCCCTCCACTGGTCTGAGGGACAGTGAACTGGCTCCCTGTGTAAAAAGTCTGAGGACCCCTGGATCTTATCAGGTGATGTTATCATTACTGCTTTTATGACTTGTCTAAGTAGGTAATATGAAGTTGACAGAAAATAAACCACATTCATTTGCTGATTCTTTGACTCAGCAGGTGGTTTCCCAAGTGAAATTAAATAAGCCCTCTAACTAGACAGAGTCAACAAAAGAAACAATCTTGTAACAATTCTTGTTGCCTAATGTTAGCAAGCTATTTAAGAGTCTTTGAACAAATAACTTTTCCTTTCTGAATTTTGATTTCCTTTGTTAAAAAATCTACTCTACTTCCCATGGTTATTGTGAAGATTATATGACAGAATGTGTGAAGACATTTTGCAACTTCTAAAATATGGTCTACACTTGTTATTGGACTCCTGGACTATGTAGCCTAAACCAATGTGCATAAATGAATTACTTAATTATCTAAACATGTTGGATGTGCTGCACGATGGCATGGTGGAAGGTTATTTACATAATTAGCTGAGGGGCCTACTGAGTGAACTCATGTGGAGTGAAAGAAGGAAAGAGGTATAGTATAACGAGCTTCACCCATTTAGCCTTAGTTGTTGAAAGGGAAGGGTGTTTTTTAAGAGAGTGGTTGCTATTACCTGGTATTTTCCTGGTCCAATCTCCTATGAGTTAATTTTCGTCCTAAATAGAGAAAGAAGTATAGATATAAGTGCAAAAAGTGATTTTATTAATCCAAATTTGTGTTGTCTATAATAGAATGTGATGAAAAAGGAATTTCAATATTTTTTCCCATTCTCTACAGACAGTTTTGATCATTTAAGGTTTTTAGGGAACCAACGTCAAAGCCCAGCAAGACACAGTGAGAGCATGAGTGAGAGTCTGCTACCAGGCCCAAGACGGAGAGTTCTGGTAGCAGACTGCAGAGGAGAGTGCCTGAGGTTGTTGGAGGCAGCAGTGGTCAGTGAACGTGGGGATATTAGGAGCAAGTGATGGTGGTGTCCCTAGCTACCTGGACTTATTTAAAAGAAAATATGAGATGTGCCCTGGAAATTCTCGGAAATACTTGAAAGTGTGGATCTTACTGAGAGCCTGAGGCCTTTCTGGAGTGAATGGGTTGGAAAAGACAGTGCTTTTCAGCCTTATTTATCTCATGGCACAATCGAACCTACAGTTAAGCTTCCAGGCACATTTAAATCATGTTGATAAAAAAAAAAAAGAGAGAGAGAGAGAATAAAAAAGACATGCTTACTGTGCTCTGACTTTCTTTCAAGAATAATTTAATTAAGGATAGTTAAAAATTTTCATGTACAATGAAGATCCTCTCACAACACGCCAGTGTGCCATGGTGCACTAGTTGAAAATCACTGGGATAAGAGGATAAAAAGCATGGCTTGGCATTGTTAGCATGATTTAGTTGTGATGACTTGCACAATCATAGGAGTACTATTCACATCAAAATCTCTGTGACACTCCTTTAAACTATGAAGCCTTGGAGTAGCCCATCACTAGGTAACTGGAAATTTTTCCTACTCCCTTGTTGCCACCTAGAGCTTACTTTCCTTTGGACATGCAGTATAATCACCAATATTTCATGTAAAATTCATTTATCTCCTCCAAAGAGGAATGTCTTGGGGGAAGCCTATTTGAAAGTATGCAATAAACATTCAGTCTGACATAATCACATTTATAGCTTGAATGCAATCCAAATCTCCCAAGATTTAGTATGTCAATAAATGATAATTAAGCTACGCAGTTTCTTATTCTTCAGAACTTTATCACAAGAGAAAATAGAGAAAGCCATTCACGGTGATGTTTTAAACTTTATGTATGGTCTTTCCCCTCTGTACAAGTAAATCAAGTGAATAGGGTGCAATCACTTCCTTTTAATATATTGATTCATCCATATTAAAGACACCATCAACTAGAGTTAGAAAATATTGAATGCAATTCCCTAGCTATGACCCCTGTTCTGTCTTCCATCTAATTCATACCATAACCAAATAATTGGTATGACAAAACACTTGGGATTGTAAGCTAATGAAATTCAAATGCAGCTAGGATATATTTCAAGAAAGTAGTCAGTCTTACCCAGAAATTAAACAGCCTTATATACAGTTGTACAGAAATTGATCTTATCAGTGACTATCATAGCAATATTATGAAGTGAAAAGATGAGTCATGTTCTGCCAATTATCAATAAAATAAATCTTTTCCCATTATGAAGGTTTTCTTTTTGCTTTACTTGTTGTATCCTTAGCTGTACAGAACCTTTTCAGCATAATTAAATCCCATTATTTTTTGTTGTTTTTCTTTTGTTTTGTTTTTAACATTTTTTATTGTTTTCTGTTTTTCCCCAATATTTTAATTTCAATCTTATGAGAGCACAGTTATTTGCTTTATTTTTTGATACTTTTTAAATTTTTTTTTATTTTTACATATACGTGTGATTATTAGGTTTCCACTTTTTGCCTTCACAGAATTAAAAAGGCTTAAAATTTAACAACAATAACAATGTTTAAGATAAGGACAAGAAACGAAAACCTTGTGAAGAATGAATGAAGATAAAGACACTCAGAAAACAAATCAGATGATTGCTGCAATGAAGAATTAAGCAATAATGATAATAGTAATGCAAAGAAAGTAACATTCACCTTGTCAAATAAGAGTATGTCTATTATAGATTGCTTTTACTCTGAGGTTCAGTCTGGAGTTATCAATTAGCTTCTTATTATTTTTTCCAAAGTCTCAAAAACTAGACAACTAATATTTATAAATAAAAATAAAAGATAATTTCAAAAAACAAATCATGCCAAATCTTATAGACAATAGAAAAAGAAGAAATACTTCAAAATCATTCTGCTTAATCTGGATATACCTGATATTAAAATTGGAAAAAAAATATTATTATAAAGGGGAAATTACAAACATAATTCACTTTTAAATGAAGATGCAGTATCCTGTATCCTAAACAACATATTAACAATTTGAAGTAAAAAGTAATGTTTAAGTAATGTACTTTTGTCAAAATCGAATCCAATTTATGTGAGAATTAGTCACTATTTTCTTTTTTTTTCTTGTCCTTACCCACACCCCCTCCCTCCTTCTCTGTCTGCTCTCACTATACCCCATGCCCAAACATGTCATTAATTGTCCACATATCAAAGTTGAATACATAGTATTCATACTTCTCTATTCCTGTGATGCTTCACTAAGGATAATGTGTTCCACCTCCATCCAGGTTAGTATAAATGCTGCATTTTTTAAATAGCTAAATAATATTCCATGGTATACATATACCACAACTTGCCAATCCATTCCTAGGTTGAAGGGCATTTAGGCTGTTTCCACATTTTAGCAATTGTAAATTGGGCTGCAATAAACAGCCTCATACAAGTATCTTTATAATAAAAGGGTTTTTTTGTTTCTTATTCCTTCTGGATAGATGCCCAGTAATGGGATTACAGGATCAAATGGGAGATCTAAGCTGAGTTCTTTGAGGCTTCTCCATAATTCCTTCCAAAAAGGATGTATTAGCACCAGCAGTCTAAAAGTGTTCCCTTCTCTCCACATCCACACCAGCATCTGCAGTTTTGAGATTTTGTGATATTGGCCATTCTCACTGGGGTTACATGATGCCTCAGGGTGGTTTTAATTTGCATTTCTCTAATAATTAGGGATGATGAACATTTTTTTCATTTGCTAACCATTTGTCTATCTTCTTTAGAGAAGATTCTGTTCGTCTCTCTTCTCCATTGATGTATGGGATTGTTGGTTTTTCTCTTGTAGATTAATTGAAGTTCTGTATAGATCCTAGTTATTAAACTTTTGTCTGATTCAAAACATCCAAATATCCTTTCCCATTGGGTAGGTTGTCTATTTGCCTTGGTTCTTGTCTTCTTGGCTGTACAGAAGCTTTTCAGTTTAATTAAATTCCATTTGTTTATTGTTGTAGTTGTTACTATTGCCATGGCAGTCTTCTTCATAAAGTCTTTCCCCAGGCCGATATCTTCCAGTGTTTTTCCTGTTCTTTCTTTAAGCATTTTTATCATTTAATGCCTTAAACTTAAGTCCGTTATCCATCTTGAATCAATTTTTGTGAATGGAGATAGGTGTTGGTCCAGTTTCAGTTTTTTACATGTGGATATCTAATTCTCCCAGCATCATGTATTGAATAGGGAGTCTTTCCCCCAGTGGATGTTCTTGTTAGGTTTATCGAAGATTAGGTGGCTCTAAGTTGCTGGTTTTATTTCCTTGTTTTCTGTTCAATTCCAAATGTCATGTCTGTATTGTTGTGCCAGTATCACACTGTCTTGATCACTATGGCCTTGTAGTGCAGCCTAAAATCAGGCTTTGATTTTTATTGTTTTGAAATAGGCTTTTGTTTTTATTACTAAGAACTGCCTTAACTATACGTGCTTTTTTCTGGTTCTATACAAAACACAGAATCATTTTTTCCAAGTCTTGAAAATAGGATGTTGGTATTTTAATAGGGATGGCATTGAATCAGTAAATTGCTCTGAGAAGTATAGACATTTTAACAGTGTTGATTCTTCCCAGCCATGAGCATGGTATGTTCTTCCATTTGTTAAAGTCCTCTGCTATTTCCTTTCTTAGGGTTTCATAATTTTGGAAAGTAGAGACTGGTTTCATCTTTTTATTTTCAATTCTGTTCCATATGTTTATGTCTCTACTTTTCTGCCAAGGCCATGCTGTTTTGATTACTGTGGGCTTGTAATATAGCCTGAAGTCTGGTATGGTGATGCCTCTGATGTTGTTTGTATTACTAAGAATAGCCTAAGCTATACGGATTTTTCTCTGGTTCCATACAAAACAAAGTACTATTTTTTCCAGTTCTTCCAAATATGATGTTGGTATTTTAATGGGGATTGCATTGAATCTGTAGATTACTTTGGATTACATTTTGACAATGTTGATTCTTCCCAGCCTAAGAACATGGTATATTCTTCCATTTGTTACTGTCTTCTGCAATTTCTTTTCTTAGAAGCCTATCATTCTCTGTGAAAAGATCTTTCACCTCTTTTGTTAGGTATATTCTTAAATATTTCAATTTATCTGAAGCTATTGTGAAGGAAATTGTGTCCTTGACTTGCTTCTGAACTTGACTGTTATTGTTGTATACAAAAGCTACTGATTTGTGGATGTTGATTTTATTTATTTATTTATTTTTAAGATTTTATTTATTTATTTTTTTTATAGAGACAGAGTCTCACTTTATCACCCTCAGTAGAGTGCTGTGGCATCACACAGCTCACAGCAACCTCCAACTCCTGGGCTTAGGTGATTCTCTTGCCTCAACCTCCCGAGTAGCTGGGACTACAGGTGCCCACCACAGTGCCCAGCTATCTTTTGTTGCAGTTTGGCCAGGGCTGAGTTTGAACCTGCCACCCTTAGTATATGGGGCCGGTGCCCTACTCACTGAGCCACAGGCACCACCCATGGATGTTGATTTTATACCCTGATACATCATTGTATTTCCTGATGATTTCTGGGAGTTTTGTAGTTGAGTCTCTGGGGTTTTCTAAGTATAAGAACATATCACCAGGAAAGAAGGAGAGTTTGACCTTCACTGACTCCATTGGGATGCTCTTTACATCCTCTTGCCTGATTGCATTGGCTAGAAGTTCCAGAACTATGTTGAATAATAGTAGTGATAGTGTACATCTTTTCCCGGACCCACTTTTAAGTGGAAAAGCTTTTAGTTTTATACCATTCAGTATGATGTTAGCTGTGAGTTTGTCATAGGTGGCTTTAATCACCTTAAGAAATGTGCCACCTATACCTATTTTTTTTAGGTGTTCCTGTTAGAAAATGATACAAAATCTTGTCAAATGCTTTTTTAGTATCTATTGAAAGGATCATACAGCCTTTGTTTTTGCTTCTATTGATATGATTATCACATTTATGGGTTTGTGAAAAGATATTTACTGCGTATCAATCTGACAAAGGTTGATAGCTAAAATGTAGAGAGAATTCAAATTAATTAACAGAAAAAAGTAAACAATCCCATCTACCTCTGGGCAAAAGATATGAACAGAAACTTCTCTGATAAAGGCAGACAAATAGCTAACAAACACTTGAAAAAATACTCATTGTCCTTGATCATCAGAGAAATGTGAATCAAAACCACCCTGAGATATTACCTAACCCTAGTGAGAATAGCCCACATCACAAAGTCTCAAAGCTGCAGATGTTGGTCTGGATGTGGAGAGAAGGGAATACTTTTACACTGCTAGTGGGACTGCAAATTAATACAACCTCTTTGGTAGGACATATGTAGAGTCCTCAAAGAACTCAAATTAGACCTCTCATTTGATCCTTCAATGTCATTATTAGGCCTCTACCCAGAAGGAAAAAAAAATCCTTTTATCATAAGGACATTTGTACTAGACTATTTATTGCAGCTCAATTTACAATGACCAAAACCAGGAATGGATTAGCAAGATGTGGTACATGTATAGCATGGAATACTATTTAGCCATTAAAAAGATGGAGACTTTACATCTTTTGTATTAACTTGGATGTAGGCGGAACACATCCTTCTTAGTAAAGTATCACAAGAATGGAGAAGGAAGAATCCAATGTACTCAATTCTAATATAAGGCAGCAGATGAGCTAATACAAAGAATGGGATAGAGTAATGAGGGATTGGGGAGAGGAGAAAAGGGAAGGAAGGAGGGGGATGGGCAGTCATAGTGTATGGCGTACCTCTTGGTTGCAAGACACAATTACAAGAGGGACTTCCCTAACAACCACAATCAATGTAACCTAATTGTTTGTACCCTCAATGAATCCTAAACAATAAAAAAAGAAAATTAAAAAAAAATGAAGTATAAAAATAAGCGAAAATAGCTATCGAGTGCCTGGTAAGTTTTTTGGAGTTTCTTAGTTTATGTATCAACTTTAACACACCTTGGAAATGGGTTTCAATCGAAAATAAATATCTTTTATTGCAGCATTCTCTAAGAAAGTGTATATCTGCTTGGACTTGTAACCAAACTTGGCAAAAAGTGTTAAAAATGAATTTACATGTAAATTTAGACCCTTAAATAACTATTGAAATAGCCATCTGCATCTATTTGTGAGAGAGGAATTTTAAAACAAGGACTTTGGAATTACACATTGGAATGGTTCTGAAAAATATGTAACCTCTTTCAATAGCTCATTAACTGAGAATTACCAAAGAAAATGTAAGTACCAGCTATGGTAAATAGTCACTTATTGGAGCATGCACATCATTGCTTTGTCAAGGTTTTCTAGAATAATATTTTTAGAAATCTATGAGTATAATAGCTGATTATTATTCAAAAACACTAACTGAATATTTTACTACACAAATGAGAACATATTTTTCTTTTTTGCAAATATTCTTAAAGAATATCATAATTCTTAATTTAATAGTTCAGAATCCTCTTAGAATATGCGATATAATATTAATATTAAAACAGGAGATAACATATTGCTATTTACTTTTACTATCTGGTAACTTTTCTGAGTTTCAAAATACTTAGGTCAATCACACTAAATCCCTTAAATGTTGCAGTGAAATTACAATTGAATTTTTGGAGGATGCTGTGCTCACTGTTTCACATATATTCAATTTCTACTACTTCTTTTTCTTTGAAAATGCTTAATTCAACTGAACAAATACTTATTCTCTGAGTACTTCCCATATTTCTTCCTGTCCAGTAAGAAGAAAGATATTTTTGTAATTTATTAGGTGAATTAAAACTTTTCTGGAACACATTTTTTAGTTCTGTAAACTGAGACTAATATGTGGTTCATTATGATAGTTCTGAGATACACAAAAATCATGAAATGGAAAATCCATGCCTACAAAAACAAATGAAGCCCTCCCAGCAGCACTGATAAGCCAGAGTGTTGAAACCTGCACAGATGAATCAGAATGGATGCTGTTAACTAGGTTTCCTGGAAGTGAAATAATGGACCATAACAAAATCTGTCTTAAAACTTTCATAATAACCTACATAATAGATGACTAACTTAGAGGGCTGATTTTTGTAAAAGAATTTACATTTAATGCAGGTGAAAATAATTTGTAAAACTCATTAAGGTGCGACAGAGCTTTGAGTTTGCAATATCATTATTATTATTAACATATTGTCTGATTAGTGAAGTTAGAAGATCACTTTTATATAAAGCATTTGATTTTTTGAGCCTTATGAAATCTATCAATATTCATCTAGACCTGCATTCCTGCCTCGGCTATCTCACAGGGACGTCTACACACAAGAAGATACTGTGCCATCCAACATAATGCATAATTGATATTGTCCTGTTCCATAATATATTTTATGAACTGTTCATTTACAATTTCCAAGAAGATGTTCATCTCTTTTTCTTTTAGACAAATCAATTCAAAACTCTATTTGTACCAAAGATCAGAAATGGTCTCTTCTGTCACTTTTCTGAGGACAACGACTTCTTAAACCTCTAACAACCTGTCTTCCTTCCCTTCTTCCTATGTCAGATTCCAACAGGAGAGAGACTTTAAGTACAATGCACTTAAATGAAGCCAATGTCATCAATTTGTCCATTTCTTCTGAAAAGGTAGATTTCATAGATATGTTATCATTGGGGTTAAAGCAAAAACAAACTAGGATTCTGAAACTGAAAACTCACAAGGATAAGAATTGTTGAGAAAGAGAAAGAACATGAAAGATTTCATTGTGTTAACTTTTCAAGATTTTGTGTCTTTGGCAGGAATATAGGGTCCTTGCACTTTAAAAATTTATGTATATGGTGTTGTACTATAGATATCATGGTTTCTGATGTTTTCACTAATCGCAATATTTCAGCAATCTACCTGTGTGGCTATAAAGATACCTTGTTTATTGCTTATTCTGCTGCAGAGTATTCCATAGTGAATATTCATATTTTGTTTATCCAATCTCTTGATGATGAATGCTTTGGTTGCCTCCAACTCCCAGTGCCACAAACAACATTATGATGAATAAAAATATACATATCCTCCTATTGTTCTGCTTCTGAGTTTCTGTGGAGTAGTAGGAGTAGAAATTGTTGACTCATAAGGAATACATATACTTAATTTTATTTCATGCTGCCACACTGATCTGTAAAATGGATGTGCTAGACTATATTTCAATGTACATAATACTCTCCAACATTTAGAAGTTTTGACAATAGTATGGAAGTCAAGTGGTAGCTCATTGTTCGTTATCCTTTCTTGGATTACAGGTGTCATGTATTATTTCCACTTCTGTGACTTTACTATTCATATTTTACCAATTTTTCCTATCAATTTCTTGGAGTTTGTTTTGCTGTTAATTTAAGGAGTATCTTGTGTAGTCTAGACATGAGTCCCTTATTGATATTTGATATTAAAGATACTGTCTCCCAATCTGTACCTATTTGTTAACTCTGAATGTTTTCGCTTGAGCAGAAACTCTTGGTTTTGAGCTATTTTATTAAAGAAATATATAAATCCAAAATAGTGAAAATATACAGAACAATTTCTTATGCTTTTGTAATTAGGAAACAAAATAAAACTATACCATGTGATATCCACTACCCAATTTAAGAACAAGGAAACAAAATAAAACTAACCTCCATGGTATCTACTACCCAGCTTAAGAACAGGAAATTACCAGTAGTGTTCAATGCTTCTGTTTTTAGTCCAATTCTACCCCACAGTATCCTTACCACACCCTATCAATGATGACTACTATTCTGAATTTTTTTTGTATTATCTTGCACAGTTTAATTTTAACCACTTTTTATATGCATCTGAAAGCAATATATTACTAATCTTTCCTGTTTTAAAACTTTAAATCAAGTGATATCAATCTATCCTTATTCTCCTAATATTATTTTTTTCATTCAACATGAACCTTTCTAAGAATCATCCATATTGATGTATGAACTGCAGCTCATTCATTTTCACTGTTGTTATTATTTCATTCTGAAATGTTTCTATTTACTCATTTATTCTGTCTGAATATTTGAGTATCTACTAGTTTTTGTTACTGTTGTCAGAGAGGGATGGGATATAATGTGCAATGTTCTTAATGAAAATATCTCTTATTTAACAGGTGCAAGCCTTTTTTCTGTGTCATTTCTTGTGAGGAGAATTACCAGGTTGTTGTGAACAAGCCTTTTTCATCTAAAAAGTAATGCTGGGTTGTCTTTCAAAGTGGCTATAGTATTTCTTCTTGTGCCAGTGGTGTATGAGAGTTAATTTACAAGCTTCTCCAGAAGTTAAAACTGTCATATTTCTGTTATGTCAATCTATGGAATATAAAATTGTGTCTTGTTGTTTTAGATCAACGTGTCCAAAGTTCTTAATTATGGTGAGCATACATGTCTGTTCGTATTTGGCTCATGTTTACCTCAGATGTCTTTTTAAATTAACTTTCAAGTGTTTTTATATATTGCAGAAACTCTGCTAATTATATGTTGCAAATAAATCATTTCAATTTGTGGTTGTTCTTTTCATTTGTTTCATGTGTTTTTAAAACATAAAATTCATAATTTTAATGTACTCTAATATAGCAAACTTTTCCTTTATAAATATTATTTCCTTTGTTGGCTTTTAGAAAAATAGTTACCCTCAATATATGGAAAGAGACCTGAAGGAGATGAGAAGGTAAAGAATATATATTTCTGGGGAAAGAAAATACCAGGCAAATGGAACTATGAGGATGAATTCCAAGTGGTGATAAGAGTGTAAGGAGTCCTGCATAGCTAGGAGAGGAATAAGCAAAGAGGAGAAAAAGTCAGAATGGTTACAGCAAAACAAGAATGATTATTATACTCATACCACCTGGTTTTAATTGCTAAAGCTTTATGGAAAATCTTGGTATTTTGAAAATCAAATCTACTCACGTGTTTTTTTAAATTCTTCTAAGTGAGTATATTGATAACTCAGCTGTCTTTATATTACTATTTCTCTATATAAAATTTAGAATGCACTTATCAGGTTCTTTTATAAGCCCATAGATAATAACAAAGACATTTGCACCAGAATGTTTATTGCAGCCCAATTCATAATCGCCAAGTCATGGAAGCAGCCCATGTGCCCATTGACCCACGAGTGGATTAACAAATTGTGGTATATGTGCCCGATGAAATACTATGCAGCCATAAAAAGATGGAGACTTCACATCTCTTATGTTTACCTGGATGGAGCTGGAGCATATTCCTCATAGTAAAGTATTTCCAGAATGGGGAAAAAAAAAGTACCAAATGTATTCAATACTACTATGAAATCAGTATATAATCATTTACATATTCACAGGAATGGTAAGACATAACTATAGTCCAGAAAGAACTATTTGGCATTGTGATAGATGAATGTGGGAAAATATGTTCTTGGTCTATCTTCTTAATAGTATGTCTCCCTTTGAGGAGAACATGATATTCTTTTCATTTTCTTGTGTGTGTGTATGTGTGTGTGTGTGTTTAAGAATGCTTTTTTTTTTTCCTGTAATAGTCTGGTATATACTTTTCTAGAATAACAACTTGTATCCAAGGCTTATGAATCATTTTCTTCACCTTCCTATAACTCACTGTTGTCACTCTGCTTTCTGCCTCTCAGGAACACCAAGCATACTTCTATATAGGCCAGGATGTTTTCTTTATTTTTCTTTTTAATTCTTTATTAAATAATAACTGTGTACATTAATGCATTTATGGGGTACAATGTGCTGATTTTATATACAATATGGAATGCTTACATCAAACTGATTTACATAACCATCTCCTTGCTTACTTATCTATTGTGGCAAAAACATTCATGCTCTATTCTTAATAGTATAGAAATGTATCATTGCATTATGAACATTAGGTTGGATGCCCCCCCCAAACCCTCTCGCTTCCTGGCCTCCCTTCTCCCCTCCCCTCTCTTTCTTCTTCACTCCTTTTTTTCTGGACTTTACTTATGTTTTACCATTCCTATGAATGTGTAGGTGATTATATACTGATTTCATACTAGTATTGAATACATTGGATACATTTTTCCTGCTGTTGAGATACTTTACTAAGAAGAATATCTTTCAACTCCCTCCAGGAAAACATAAAAATGTCAAGTCTCCATCTTTTTATGGCTGCATAGTATTCCATGGTGTACATATAACACAATTTATTAATCCATTTGTGGGTCGATGGGCACTTGGGTTGCTTCCATGACTTGACAACTATGAATTTTATGAATTGGGTTGCAATAAACATTCTGGTGCAAATGTCTTTGTTATAAAATGATTTTGGATCATCTGGGTGAATACCTAGTAGGGGGATTGCAGGATCAAATGGTACATCCACTTTTAGTTCCTTGAGTATTCTCTAAACTTCTTTCCAAAAAGGTTGTATTAGTTTGCATTCCCACCAGCAGTGTAGAAGTATTCCCTTCTCTCTACATCCATGCCACCATCTGTAGTTTTGGGATTTTGTGAAGTGGGCTAATCTTACTGGAGTTAGATGATATCTAAAAGTGGTTTTGATTTGAATTTCTCTGATGATTAAAGATCATGAGCATTTTTTCATGTGTTTGTTAGCCATGTGTATGTTTTCTTCAGAGTAGCTTCTGTTCAAGTTCTCTCTTGCCCACATAGAAATGGGGTTATTTGTTTTTTCTTATTGATTAGTTTGTGCTCTCTGTGGATTCTAGTTATCAGACCTTTGTTGGAAGCATAGCTTGCAATTTTTTTTCCCATTTTGAAGGCTGTCTGTTTACTTTATTTACTGTGCTCTTGGCTGCTCAGAAGCTTTTTAGTTTGAGCAGATAGCAGTAATATAATTTGGGTGTTTTTTCAATTGCTGGTGGGGGGGGGTCTTTCCCATAAAATATTCTCCCAGGCCAATTTGTTCAAACATTTTCCCTGAACTATCTTCTAATATTTTTATAGTTTCATGTCTTAAGTTTAAATATTTTATCCAGTGAGAATTGATTTTTGTTAATGGTGAGAGATGAGGGTCCAGTTTCTTTCTTTTTCTTTTTCTTTCTTTTTTTTTTTTTTGGCTAGGGCTGGTTTGAACCCATCACTTCTGGCGTATGGGGCCGGCACCCTACCCTTTTGAGCCACAGTTGCCACCCCAAGATGGGGGTCCAGTTTCATTCTTCTACAGGTTGCCAGCCAGTTCACCCAGCATCATTTGTTAAATAGGGACTTT
This sequence comes from Galagoides demidoff, assembly GCA_963574575.1. Taxonomy (NCBI): domain Eukaryota; kingdom Metazoa; phylum Chordata; class Mammalia; order Primates; family Galagidae; genus Galagoides; species Galagoides demidoff. Next base: position 7,771 of record CAUYQV010139354.1, on the reverse strand, counting down.
TACCCCCGTTGAATGTATGTCAAGATGTTTTCACTTGCTACCTCTTCTTTCTGGTATTCCATCTGCATAGATCATTCCTTGCCCTCACCTCATTCAGGCTTCTCTTCAAACGTCACTGGATCAGTGTAGCTTTCCCTAATGATCTAATTAAAAATAGTTCTAGTCCAGGATTCACTACCTTCTTTTCCATCCTTTAATTGTATTTGTATGTGACTCATTACTTGTCAATATCTATTTGAAATATATATTTTCCACCTCATTTATGAAGTTTGTATAACAGATACAAAAATCTCTAGAAGTAATTGAGATTATTTGGGAACAAAGCTACTGTTGGCAGTAAGTGGAGACAGAGGAATGAATAAACACAGTCCACAAATCTAGTGCCTACTACGTCACTGCTCCCCCAAACAGTGAATGTGAAAAATTCTTCTCTCTTCTCTAATCAGATTAGAAGAAGCAAGTAAGCAGTTGCTTAGAAAATAAGGAGCCTGAAATTGAAATTTTTCACTACTGCAAACTGCTTTGTTCTTTCTGGATGAGCCAACTTCATAGGTAATCATTAATGTCTGGTCAAGTGTTTCATGACCAGGCTTAGAATACTGTGTCAGTTGGCAAGGGATAAATTAAAGGATGTTACTGCATTATTATTAAAATACCTACTTAGTTAGAAGTTCCTTGAAAACTTCACCTTTAAACATAGTGTTTTATTTGTATATAAATTGATTGGTGTGACATCTACTTATAATATTGATTGCTGAGATAAGAAAAACATTCTCATTATAAATGGCCGCTCAAGAGGAAAAGATCTAGTTCAGAGCCATCCCCAGCGTATTAGATAGTGTGAATTCTACAAGAAGCACAATTACCAAGGGAGAACAATAAGCATCAATAAAGATGACATTGGCCACCTCTTGTTGAGTACCTTCTATGGGACAGATATAGTGGTGAAAAGTAATAAGGTTTATCGTATGCAATCTTCAAACCACTCTGGGAAGTAGGTGCAATATTTATCACCATATAATAAAGGAACTTGAAGTTCAAAGAAATGAAGTAACATGCCTATGGTCACAATCACATAATAGGAATAAGAATAACTAGGACTCCAGGCGGTGCCTGTGGCTCAAAGGAGTAGGGCACCGGCCCCATATGCCAGAGGTGGTGGGTTCAAACCCAGCCCCGGCCAAAAATTCAAAAAAAAAAAAAGATTAACTGGGATTCCAACCTGGGCACTTTAGTCTACATCACATTGTAGGATATATAACGGAATAAGGAAGCTGAAACCATTAGTAACTGTAAAATGAAAATAATATAATCACACTTGCACAACTAGGACCACATTTTTCCTTGCATGGCTTACCATGAATTAGTTCACAGAGGAGTGTATGGAGAGGGTAGTTAGGAAAATTAAATGATTTCTTTATTTGTGTGGATATTTGAAGTTTATGAGGCACTGTTTTTACATATGTTATCTCATTGGGTACTTATAATGGCAGAAGTCAGTTTTGTTTTCCAATTGAGTAAGATTCAGAGAGATTATGTCTTTTGTATAGAACCATTTAGAAGCCAAAATTCAAACTCTAGCCTTCTGGATCTAAAAGTTTTTTTTATTGCTACTGTCCAGTTCTCACTTGTTTATTTAATTTTAAAATACACAAGGTGGTATTTATTCAATAATAATATTTTAACCTTATTCTGAGTAAATTGTTAAATCACTTAAAGATTTTAATTTTTGTGCACATAAAAATAATTGCTCTCCCTGTTTTCAATTAAAATTATGTATATATAAAAAAGTGCGTATATGTCTAAATATAATGTGTGTAAATATAGATATTAGACAAAAGTTCCTGAATAAAAAGGAAATGTATAGCTTTCCTTATTAAACTTAAGTTATAGTAAGAGAGTATTAAAATGAAAATAGGACATGTCATCTACTTTACCATTTTGAAACATATCTCCTTATTTTTTAAATGTAGTTATGAAAAGCAGAGTTTTAAATCCAAAACATGAAGCATGCAATAGAAATAATATATGTTTGATAGGTAGAATGGTACCTTCTATTACTCTGTCGTGATTTCTATTGTATTATTTATAATCTGTAGTTAACAAAATGTTATTATCTTATCTCTAAGCAATTGTTCTTTGCTATAAGGAGAAGATGAGGTTGCTTTTTGCCACATCCATACATCTTCCGAATAGCTATTTTATATTCATTCAATCTTGGCATCTAGATCACAGTATGTATAATGTAGTGTAATATCATTAGACACCCTAGAAATAAATGGTTACTGATAAGAAAATAAAAACAAATAATGGATAAAAAGGCAAGAGGCCATAATAGTGGCAAATTTCAATGACATATTACTTTTATCACACTTTTGCCCGTATTTCATGTTGTAGAAAGATATGCTACAATTTTTTGAATTTTTGTTGTTCGGTGGAAGTAACAAACAATATGTTTAATGACAGCCGATGTGTCATTTTAGATTTGATTACTTTTCTGTCTAATTCATCACCTTATCTTGCTTATTTCTGTTTTCTATTCCCTGTAGGTTGCAGATATGGAATGTCTGACTTCTACAGTATCCTCTGAGAAATATTAGTATAAAAACAACTGTAGGCTATATGGCACACTTCATACTTCCTGGGTGAAGGACACAATTATAACTAGGACCTTACTTAACAAATGCAAACAATGTAACTTAATTGTATGTATCCTCATATTAAACTAGAACAAAACAAAGCAAAAAAATCCAAACTCTTTTGGGCAGATTCTCCTTCAATTATATTGAGCAATGATCTATATGAAAAACTATCTTGTTAATTTCATAGTTAATAACAATTTTTTTTCTGACTGTGTTTAATTATGACTAATTAAAACCAAAAACATAACTCAGGGTTTAATGTTCTCTGGCTATTTCTCTGGACTTATGACCATTTTTCTCAGGTCATTTTTTTATGTTGGAAAATAAGTCATTTTTTCTAATAGGTATGTATGTTTTAAGGTAGAAAAATTGGCATTATATTTTCAGAAAGAATTTAAGTGAAACGTGTAAGCAAAGTTAAGTGAAATGTAGTTATAGAGTAATGTCCAAATACTTTACTTAAGCAAAAGGATATCCAGAAATATAATATTAAATGTCTGTTCTATTTCTGATACTAGTTTGTTGTGTTGTTATTAGTGAGTTCTTTCACTGTTTAACGACCTCTCTTCTGTTATCTTTAGCATAACAAATTTGACTTTCCTAATCACTAATGCTGTCTTCATTTGTGCATTCTATTTAGTCACTTTATCTCAATTTTCATCGGTGAAAAGAACAGAAACACAAGACACAGCTTTGCATAAAGAACATATTTAAAAGTATTGGTGATATTAAGTAGAAATCCATGTTGAAAGTGGAGTGGCCAGACCAAGTATTTGCTTGGACAGATTTGTCACTGGATGCTTCCCTGTGGAGCAGGCCCATGAGTATTTACTTAAGTTACTGGCAACCAAGGGCTCACCATTGACTTGAATTGACCTAAGTGTAGTCAGGTTTTTTACTGACTACAAGTTCAAGCAAGAACATCCCTCCAACAAAGAGAAACAGATCCTGTGAATCACCCTGATTTTCTTGCATGATGCTAGCCTGGCTGGAACATCACCTCTTTGTGCTCCACACAGAGCACAAGGCTCAGTCCAAACAGGCCCTCCATGCAGCAGCTCTGCTCCAGCACTGCTGCTACTGCAGGCCCTCCTGCCCTTTGGGGTGGTCACCTTGCAGGGATACTTGCCCCTTAGAATTTTACCTGGGTTCTCTCTGTCTACCTGGAGACAGACCATGGCCTTTCAGCCCCCAGGGTTTCCTTCATGACACATGGGGCAAGAGTGGCTGGGCCGAGGAGGAGACCTACTGCCCAGGCCCCCAGCTTATCTCCTTGGTAGGCAGGCCAGAACAGAAAGAGGAGTGGTGGAGGGCAGAGAGCAGGAACCATGTTATGCTAGGGACTGTTCCCTGGTGAGAACAAATAGTGAGGAACCCCTAGTGACCTCAAACTTACCTGGACTCATTATCATATAAAGTACAAAATTTGACCCCTGTGAGTTTAGCAGGAATGTTGGGGGAAGACATAGGTGTATTAAGGGGTTTGTTGCTCAACTGCAGCTTGAACTTTACGTAAGAAACATCAACAATGTAACTTAATCATTTGTACCCTCATATTAATCTGAAAATAAAAAAAGCAAAAAGCTTGTGGGCGGCACCTATGGCTCTATGGAGTAGGGTGCTGGCCCCATATGTCAGAGGTGGTGGCTTCAAACCCAGACCCGGCCAAAAACTGCAAAAAAAAAAAAGTTTGTTATGTTGTAAGGAAAGTAGTATGGAGGCATCTCGAACCTACCTTCTGATGTAGTAATCTCACTACTTGGCATTTACTCAAAGGAAAAATAGATACTATGCCAAGTGCGGCGGCTCACACCTATAATCCCAGCACTCTGGGAGGCCGAGGTGGGTGGATTGCCTGAGGTCACTGGTTCGAGACAACCCGAGCAAGAGTGAGACCCCATCTCTCAGAAACAGCCAGATGTTGTGGCAGACACCTGTAGGCCCAGCTACTTGGGAGGCTGAGGCAAGAGAATCACTTGAGCCCAAGAGTTTAACATTGACACCACAGCACTCTACCAAGGGTGACAAAGTAAGACTTTGTCTCAAAAAAAAAATATTTTGTCAAAAAGATACTTGTACTCAAATGTTTACAGCAGCAAAATTCACAATTGCAAACATGTGGAAACAACCCAAGTGCCCATTAATATATGAAAGGATTAATACATTGTTGTATACGTACACTATGGAGTACTGCTCAGCTATAAAAAAAATGATAATCTAATATCTTTTGCAATACCTAGATGGAACTGGAAGCTATTCTAAGTGACGAATGGAAAAAGAAATACCATATGCACCCAATACTGAAATGCACCTTGGTGATTCACACTTGTACCAACATATGGAAGTAAGACTCAATAGAAAATTAGTAGAGGTGAATGGGGAGGAAGGGGAAGAGAAACTCACAACTAATGGCTACAATGAGAGTCTGACAATTAAGTTCACGAATTTGCCACCATGAGTTTATGTTAAAAGCACCGTAAAACCTGTACAAACAGCTTGATAAGATTTCATAATGTTAGTACATCAGTGGTTAGCTGCTGCATACGTGCTAATGTCTGATGAGTGGCATTCATTATGGTCGGGTCTTTTGGTGTGCTGTTGTACGAATGTCGGAGCTTGACTTAGAGCAATAAACAAACATTAAATTTCTTGTCAAACTGGGCAAGAGTGGAAGTGAAATCAGGGGCAATGTTAGTCCAAGTTTATGTAAATAATGCCACGAAAAAACGGCAGTGTACAAATGGCGTAAAGTTTTTTCTGAGAGGAGAGAAAATGCCACTGATGAAGTGAGGCCAGGTGGCCAGTAATGAGCAGAACTGACAAAAACATTGCAAAAAATTGTCTAATTGCTCATCAAAATTACTGGATGACCATGAAACGCAAAGCAGATCAAGTAAACATTGACAGAGAAAAAGTTAGGATAATCATAACTGAAAATCTTGGCATGAGAAAGATCTGTGTAAAAATGGTCTTAAAGAACCTCACCAATGAATAGAAGCAAAGCGTTTGCACAGCACGGCCTGTGGGAGAGTTTTTAGCCAGTAAACAAATAACTGCATTGGAACACCTTCCCTACTCACCTAATCTGGCCCCCAGTGACTTTTTTCTTTATGTGAAGGCAAATGTTGAAAGGAAAACAGTTTGATGACATTCAGAACATCAGGGATAATATGATGGTGGCTCTGATGGTCATTCCAGAAAAAGAGTTTCAAAATTGCTTTGAAGGGTGGACTAGGCACTTGTATGGGTGCAAAGCTTCCCCAGGGGAGTTCTGTGAAGGCAACCATAGTCATATTTAGCAACGAGGCATGGAGCACTTCTATGATGAGTTTGCAATCTTAACTGTCAGACCTTGTATTCTGGGCGGAGGGAACACTTATAAAATCATTCAAATGTACAAATGAAAATTATGTTACCAAAATATGTGTACTCCTGTAATATTCTAACATTAAAAAAAATGAAAATGTAAAAAAGAAGACTTTCGTCATGTCACCCCAATCTGTCAATTACCCCAAAGGTGGGAGGTGATAGCCAATTCTGCCAGGGGAAAGGTGGGACAAACTAGTTAACGTATAAAAGACAGTGTGTGCTCAGACTTTGGAGTTTCTTCTTCACTTATGGAAAGGGATTCATCACCCTCTTTGAGATGTATTCTCATTATGGTTTGTTTGCTTTGGTTCTGCAATAGGTCTATGTACATATGTCATTGTGATTGCTTTATTTTTGTGATCACTTCATCATCGTCTAGGCACCAGTGCTCATTCATGGCACTGAGAACCAGGAGCCAGGTAATATCTATCTACAGATGGACCTAGGAATTTTGTCAAACTGCTCACCCCCAGCACTGTCCCACTCCCTCAAAAAGTTCTTCTCACCCTTTCTAATAAAATGAATAATTTTTTCCTTTAGATTTTGAGGCACTTACAGATAGAGGTTGGAGTATTCTCCCAATGCTGTAGTGTTTTTGAATACAGTCTCTTCTTACTTTTTAAGTCCAGATTTGTTGTGATGTTGTGATTTGATACTGGGCAGGTAATCTGATCAGCACAGCTGTCCCTTCCCTTTTTCATTACTATTAAGCATAGACAATAAGCCTTGTGTACTGTGTCCCTCGATTCAGAGTTCCGTACTGTGCCCTCCTCATCCTGACTCACTGAAAGTCCAGTTTGAATATATTATTTTTCCTCATGGTCAAATATATGAACCGAGTCTACACCATATGGTCTCTTCAGTAGCTCCACAAATCTGGATACTTTTGAAGCATTCTTCTCACGTGATTCTCTAACATTTTTTTTCAGAACCTGTTAGCTTATTCTTCTCTTGTCTGGTTCCTGTAATTTGAATATATGTATCTAGGTCTTTGCCCTGCATTTGTCTTTTTTAATTATTCATTTTTTCCTTCAGCTAATTACATGGCTTAAGAATGCTTGTAAATACATTTTTCCCATACCAAAGTAATTTATATTTATTTCTGTTTTCACATCTATCTGGACTATTTAACTAGACATATAGGAAAAGGGTTTGGCTTATGTGTGGCCTATTTAGGGTCCTTAGGATTATGAGAAACGTCAATGGGATTAGTTGATCCCTTGAGGGAACAATGTACCTAATATGGGATTGGTTGAGAACCTCTAACTGAAAATCATTCTCCCTTGTCATTTCCAAAAGTTTCTGTAACTGAGTGGTATGCTTGCTGTCATTGGTGACTACAGAGCGGCCGTTACTACCCCAAGTCCCATTATAAAACATGCAAATCGTTATCCCTTTGTGGGCTTGTTTGTATACTCAATTCATCTAGGCTTCCACAGCCTTGGTCTCGCCACTCACCTGTGTCAATTTCAACCAGTAAATTCAGCCAGCAATAAGTATCTGTGTAGTAGGTAAATATTTTCTTGTTCAGTTCTTTTAGACTTATGTTTTTAAACTAATAAGAAGAGATATTGCACTTATTTTATATATATATATATATATACATACATATTTTTTTTTTTAGATGGAGCCTGAAGCTATCCCCCTGAGTAGAGCGCCATGGCATCACAGCTCATAGCAACCTCCAACTCCTGGGCTCAAGCGAGTCTCCTGCCTCGGCCTCCCAAGTAGCTGGGACCACAGGCACCTGCCACAACGCC